>CM061141.1:140993030-140998036 GCA_030789695.1 Scilla litardierei
AAGACCCAAACCCCCCTCACACAACTATTATAATGAGAACCTAAGGTAGCCTATAATCAAAAGCTCCCCACGTGCTGCGTTTTTCAAACCCCACACCCTATTTTGTTATTATAAACCCTACTGTCTTTTTAATATATAAAAACCTAGAGGACTCTAAGATTAGCTCTGCACCCTACTTCCTCTATATAATAAACTCTTATTATAAACCCTAGGCCTTATTTCTCTCCCTACCCTCAAGCAGCCGCCTCTTTTCTTCTATTCTCATCTCAACACGCAACTAACCCCCTACGTCGACCGGCATATGTGCAACCTACCCTCTTCTCCACGCGACACCGCACGACCCAACTCCTCTCTCATCTCCACTCGTCCTCTCCTCCCTACCGATGCTCTGACCCCCGAGCCACCCAACTCTGACAGCCAGCATCACAGACCCACAGCCCATCTTCACGCGACGACAGCCCCCATCTTCTCTTCATCGCCCTGCTTCATTTCGCAGCACTAGACCACTCTCGAAACCGCCCAACACCCATACATCCTCCCCCGCATCGACAACAGCTGCTGCGGCCTCCCCTCGCCCTGCTACACCCTCCACCGCCCAGATCTCCATGCAGCCGCCCTATAAGCCAGCTGCCTCCTCTCGCTCGCGAGCTTCCATCCCCTCCATGCCAACGCAAGCACAGCGGCCATCTTCTCCATGCACGGGAGCATCCAACAGCCCGTACGCTCGCACAGCTGCTCAAATCCGATGCCGACAGCCCCGAAAACTCACTACAACCCTCACAGCATCTAGAACAGCTGCTGCCGCCTCCCCGCGCATCGACAACAGACCCTCAACGCTCAACGTCGCTGTTTCGAAACCGTACGCGTCGTCGCTGCCCATCGCTGCGTCCTGATCTTTCTCTGCACTTCCGGTTAGTAGATCTACCCTTAAACAACTTATAACCCACACCGTAATTTAGAGAACCTAATAAAACGGATGATTAGACGTCGTAAGGGCTCTTTATAAAGATGTTATGATCAAAAAACATTTAATCTGATTTTACGTTTTGTCAAACCAGCCCACCGTAGCGTAGTACCCGTTGAGACGTTTCCGATGACACCAAGAATGCTAAAAACAGGCAAGTGTGCATTTAATTATGAATTTTTGAAGTTTGATGCGTAATACGTCACTTTTACTTATTGCTGTGTAACTTGAAAACCATACGTGAAATGACGCAAGAAAATAATGCCATGACATTCGGGACTAAATTTGTGACCCAACAGCATATCACGCGACATACTATATTTTTAAACAACAACAAAGAAAAATTAGCTTTTGTAGCATGTTCACCAAAAACTTATGTTTAACGCTATGTTTAAATTGTTGCAAATATTTTTTAACCCCTTCAACTTGTTGAAAATGTTTTGTAAACTAAGTAATTTTGATGATGTTAAATAACTACAAGTCTTGGAATGTTTAACGAGTTGGACATCGTGAAAATCGTGCGCCTAGAAGGCGGAATCGTGAAAATCGTGATGTCGTGTGAGTCGACTAGGCCGGCTCGTGTTCCGGCAAACTTTTGGATGGTGTTCGGGTTGAACGGCCACTAAGCGTATGTAGGGGTCATGTCTTCAAGAACACCACCTATACGGTGGGTTAGTATCAATCACGATTATACCCCCGTGAGGAGAATGACTTACTCATCACGTCTTAAAGGCGGGAACCCTAGGAGTGAATAGAAAACGCGGACATGAAAATTACAACTTGCCATGCCAATAAAGTGAATGTCAGTACCTTCCACATACCTACTTAGAACTTCCATGTTAGGATGTTAAATTTTACTTCGCTTTTAAATCTGTCATCCCTTTAAATTCTGCTGTGGACACCTTAATTATCAGCAAATAACTGTCATTTCTAAGTTCATATTATATACACACCTTGCCTTGGTTTCTGACCTTTGCTTGCAGACCTTGCTGACATACATTCATGTCTTTTTGAATGTATGTCAGATCTTGAGCCGGAGTCTCAGGAGGACCCTTTATAGATGCCTGACTTAGCGTGCCAGGAGTTCGCCGTTGACGCCAAGTCCTTCCCTACGGAGGATTAGACCTACCCGTTGTTGTTTTCATTAGTTTACTTTCAGTACTTGCTTGTGTACGTTCTTTCGTTGTACTTTGCCCCAGCTGTGGCTTTGTTGTTTAATTTCGTGTACGAACTTTTATCTCTGGATGTGGCGCTTATCTCTTGAATGTTTTCTGATTGTTCTGAAACGCAAATGAATGGACCTCCCCTGTGTTTTTATCACAGACGCTTATTGGACTCGAGCTTCACCGCTCCAGTTCAAGCGGACCACGTAACGTTCTCGTTTCCAGTGCCTTTTAGGAAGTGGGGCGTTACAGATAGGGTATATGGGTTCTCAGTTTACTTCTAAATCTCGAAGTGAGATAGCGATTGGGTTGAGAGAGTTGATTGGGGTGTTGCTGTAGTTTTACTAATACAAAGGACTAGGGCATTAGGGATCACCGCTAAGATTTTCAGGGATCGACATTCGAATAGAATCCTCACGTTGCATTAGGGTTAGGGGATTAATCTCCCAATTCGTACCACTCTCGTGGGTTAGAATTGTGAGGTATTTCGGTAGCTCTAGTTGACGCAATGTGGCTAACCGTCAACGTAGCGATATAGTTCGTCGATAGATCCCCTCAAGGCACGAGCCGGGCATGGTCACGAGCCATGGTTGGATCCACCGATTTCCCTATTCGAATCTCAAAGATACCCCTTAAGCACATCAATTCCATAGACCGTGGGCATGATCTCAGTACGAGTTATCTAGGGATTCGGTATGATCGACCGAAATACTCCCCTAAATCCCTGATTCAACGTGGGGATCCCGATCTACATCTTCCCCCTAGGATCTTAGGGCTAACCCATCAACCCTAGAAAGATTTACGCACTCATGGCGTTGCTGACGGATAAAACACAATATTTAAAGATGAAGACATCATAACAAACTGATGGAATAAAAATAGAGAACTTACAGCGAGAGATAGATAAAAATTACGATTAATAGATCCAACGAAAAATTTGAGATTCCAAGAGCGCCAGAAGGACGAAACAAAATTCCAATCTCCAAACAATCCAACAATATTCAACAGTTTAATCTAAAAAACTAACAATTCACATCGCTCTAAATTTCGCTACCAAAAAGTATTCAAAACTCCAGAATGAATCGCCCCTTCGAACCATGCCAGCTGTCAGCCTTCACTCCCAAAATCGCGCGACAATCGCTCGAAAATATTTCCAAATATGGTCTCAGCATCGCCGATCGAGTAGGCTGCTCGGTCGAGCAGTGCGTTGCTCCGTCAGTTGCTCGGACCGAGCAGATGTACTGCTCGACCGAACTTGACAGGGAATCGAAATTCTCTAAAATCCTTGCTCTGCCTACACGGGCCGAGTCAGCTCAGCTCGGTCCGAGCAAAGGCTGACTCGGTCGCTGAGAAGTTGCTCGGGTCATGCGCTAGATTGATCGGGCTTCGTAATGAATAGGTGCTCGACCGAGCACTGCGAGTGCTTGGTCCGAACGATCCCCGTATCAGCTTCTCTTCTGCATTAGCGTCTGCTCGGTCCCAGCAACTACTTTGCTCGACCGCGCAGCTGGGAAAACTCCTAGCTGAGTCTGCTGAAGCTCCTCTTTCCCTCCTGCTCTCTCCTTCACTCCTCCCATGACTCTCAAAACATGGCGAACTCCTATAGAGCTTCACCAATGAGCTCACGGGCGTGTCGGATGTGTCCATGCCCATGTTGGGTCCCAAATCCCTCCAGAATCCCTGAAAACTCATAAACCACTACGAAACTCGAATATAACCTCAGAAATACGATTTCATAGGAAAATATGGGATTTGGATACGAAAATGGTATGGAATGCAATGCCATGATGATATGAAAAAAGTAAATAATATGGACACATCAAAATCCCCCAAGCTTACCTCTTACTCGTCCTCGAGGAAGACGAATACTAGGTACGCCGGGAGGAAAATAAAAGAAAATAAGAAATAAAAATAGGAAGAGGGGAGAATGGAAGTGGATCGAGGGTGCTAAGGACGTTCAGTCAGATCTCAGGCCTAAGTAGTATATCTCAATGCTCTGAATAGTAAAAGCATATGCTAATAGTAATTTCATGTTTTACAAATCATATGTCTAGCATGCAATACAGAGAAAAGACAGGGATCTACTGAAATAATGCTATCAACTCATATCAATCTCATACAATCCATAGAGTCTAGTATAAAAAAGTTGGCAATGCACTTTTCAATCACAGATACACATGGAGCATATAGAAATCACGCAGCATGCAATAGAGAATGGAAAAAGTCATGCTATTCAGTTATTCATTTCGATTCATGAAAAATCTCCAAAAACTAAAGTGTTTCGTAAAGTTTAAGCATTATTAAATCTCCCCGTTATGCACCGTCTCCACTCTAATGTCACACTCACTCATGTGATCAGTTGGTTCACCCCCAAGCTTAGCTTGAGGCATCGCATCTAGGAATAAGATATGGAATTTTTCTCCTTCTTCCCAGTATATGTGATAGCTTCTAATGAAAGTATAAAAACGATTTTTTTCCTTTCTTTCTTTTCTTTTTCACATATGAATATATACACACTTTTTTTTTCTTTTTTTTTCTTTTTTTTCTTTTCTTTTTTTCATTTAGAAGCTATACTTCTTCGTTTTTGGGGTTGGGAAGTGAGATGCGGTAAAGATAGCTTTGGGGATGTAACCAACTGATATGTAGAGAACTATACAGATATATGGAGAAAGAAAATAGTAAATCTCTCGGTTCACTCATATTTGATAAAATAATACTCTAACTAAACTCATAAATATTATAGATATTTTCATTCATCTAGATGAATACTGAAAAAGCATGCAGTAACAAGCACAATGATATCAGGCATACAAACAGAAGTGAAAAAGATATAAAAAGCAGATGCTCCAAGTATTCTAGTGATGCGTGAACCTAGGTGC
>CM061141.1:140998536-141216556 GCA_030789695.1 Scilla litardierei
TGCACAAGTCTCTTGTAGACTTGCTGACATGTGCCCCATGCTCTTTTGGGTGTCACATGTTAGACCTTGAGCCAGAGACCGTTGCTGAGTACGTGATTGTTGCTGATGCTGAGCCTGAGTCCATGTCTGCCTAGGAGGAGTTTTGTGGACATCAGTGATCTTTCTTGGTGACTTTGCTGAGCTTTCTTTTGTTTTAGGTTTGTTGTTAGTTGTCGGTGCGTGGCACCTTTGTTTTGTACGTTGTACTTTTGTTGGCCATGTTTGGGCCTTTAGACTCTTTTCTTTTAGCCTGGTGGCTTTTTCTGTGATGTTAAAACTTATTTTATGGACATTCTGAGATATCCCTTTTGTCTCATTTCATTATTATTATCTTTGTTTCGTTCGCGTTGCAAGGACCTGCAGTTTTAAATTTGATTGACGCTTATCGGACTTAAAGCTTTGCAGCTTCAAGTCTGAGCGGACCTTCTCACGCTTCGCCTCCATATTTTTGGGAAGTGGGGCGTGACAGGTTTTGTTGGTGGCCCATGCAGGTCCAGTCTTGCAATTGCGAATTAACGGAACACCGATAATAACGGAATGTCCATTAAATAAATTGCAACATCCGAGTCATAAGCCCTCGTTTTCTTATGACACTAGGTGATAAGAAGACTTGGTTAGACGCATGTGCTTACTAGTTAGAGGCCTCTGATTGTTAATTAGACTCCCTGTCAGCAATTGATTTAATCGTCATAGGAGTTACCTTAGTGGTTCTTGTCTAACTCTGACTATATTAGACTTCTAGAATTTCCTTCAGTCGTTCGCTTGGGTTCATCGATTTCGGACCAAGCTGAACGCATTTCATTACCGTCTAGCTCCTTAGAAGGTCTTAGTGCTTAGATCTTAATCCTTAGTTGGTCGACCGTAGGAGTTTCCCCGTAGATTCTCCAGATTCATATCCTAGGCGTATGTATGTTTTGATCATCCGGCCAATTTCCTTGCCTCGATTCACGAGATCGCCTCATGACGATCGTCGTCAATTTTCGAACCTCTCCATTACAAACCTTGAATCTTCTGAAAGTATTTTTCGATTTCCTCTTCCCCTAAGTTTAAATTGCTCAATTATAATGTATATCTTATATTTCATACTCCTTCGTTGACTTGAATTCTTAAGACTTTTGTCGAAAATTTTTGAATACTAGCTTATTATATTTTTCCAGCCAATACTTTCGTATCGATGTAAATACCATGTCCCTTCATATACTGATTTTATTCTGAACCATACTTTTATTTTGCCCAATTCGATTTATAATTTTCTTTCCTGATTTATGCTCATCGTTTTCCCTGTTTCAGAAATTTTTGTAAAATTACTATTTCATAACCACTTCCTGATTTAGATCCTCCATGATTTGATTTTAAAGCTCTGTGTAAACCAGTTTTATTTTTGGCACATCCTGGTTCCCCTAAAAGTAGTTCCAATATTGATCATTTTAAATTTTCTTTCCCTGGTTTAAAGACTTTGAAAGCGTTTAAAACGAGCTTCAATTCTTCAGTTACTTTAATTTCATTCTTTGAATTTCCAAAATTTTGCCAAATTATATTAAATTGCTGCCGTATAATATTTTCAAAAAAAACTACGTCCTTAATGTTCGTGTGAATGATTTACTTCCTTTTATAATGACTTCCTATAAACCATTTTCTCGTATTATGAATATTCGACTCAAACTTATTTTGAACAACTCGTTTTATCGACCTCCAAATATTTTATACAGACGAGGATTCCAACTTTCGAAGTACAACAGTTTTCAGATTTCGCGTATTTTAGCTTGTGCTACTTACCCTATTTTCTTTTCTATATCCTATATAAGCATCACTACATCTCCCTTTCCCTCAACCTAAACATCACCATTGAGTCAAAGTTTCGTCTAACCAAGCTGTCCCCTTGTATTCGTCCTATCTGAACTCGTGCTTATCGATCTTTCCCTCGTCACGCTTCCGACCCCGACCCCCTTTATTGCTTAGACTTTAGTGCCCGTCAATGTCTGTGTCAACTCTAAGTTGTTAGTAGGCCCTTGGACCTTGTGAGGTAGTCGTAGTGCACGTACCTAAGTTGTGTACGTGGGCTTGAATGAGTGTACCCCCGTAGTATAGTAACGTTAGCCTATTGCGTGATATATACATACTCAATATTATTCATGATGTATATAAAGTTGTATGGATGATTTTAGTTATATATATGTGTGTGTGTAGCTATAACACTTTAGGAATGTCTGTAAATATATATGTGTTACCGGTGTGATTCTACAATAAATGCATTTAATAGAGAGAATATTATAATTATACATGTGCTAATGTCTGTAATATTATTATGGTATATAAATTGATTGAACTATGCGGTGTTACCTGACTAAATATTAAGTGTGGTTGGCATTGCGGTATGTATATGGTTATGTTGGTAGATGTGTATGCATTGGAGTGGTATTGGTATAGGTATAGATACCGTGTTACGTATATAAAATATTCTGATATGTGTTTTGAGTCTCACTCAAGCTTGAGTGTGTATACTCTAAGTGTATTGTTACATATGTCTGTGGTTTGCGTGTAGTACCATGAATATATAGCAATGGATGATGTATGTATAGTGATAGGATTATTTGTACCTGGTTGTGTTACGCACATGATTGTGGGTCGCTATACCAGTATATAGTTATAGGTGTTGGTTTGTGATATAGTTATTTACTAAGGACTTGCATGTGTGAACGTATGTGTGCTAGCTGAACTAGGTGTGTAGGTGTACTGGATATATGATGGTATGATTGGTGTATGTAAATGAAATGTTAGCGTGTATGGGTGTGCACCATGCACGGGTAAGTATGCGCTTAGTTATAGGTATTGATAACTATGGTATGTGTGGCGTGTCGTGAATATAATTATAGGACCGTATGTAATGTGAATGTATGGTGAAACAATTGCATGCATCTGAATGACTAAATATTGTGAAGTTATAGTAGTGGTGAATGTATAATTTGATATAGTAAAACCTGATTTAATAATGGTATGACGTGACTACATGTGTTGAAATGTTTGGTATCGGATGAATATTGGGGAGTAGTATACCCATGTTTGTTTTGTGCATAGGTAGTTATCTATACGTAGAACAATGATTGTATTTGCTAGTGTGAGACCATACTTATATGAGTATCTGAAATATTGTTTTGTGTTAGGTAAGTAGTAGTTATATAAGGGATGTATGCTTATATATATGATTGAAATACGTGTATGTTTTGATTGACTATAATGGGTATAAGTGTATAATGTGCGTGAATACATACATGCTGGTAGTGTTAAGGATTGACTACCTAGTGCATATATAAGCACTTGTAATGACTATACCTGGTTGAATTATAGTGTGAGGTGATTGGGATAGCTACTAGTCCGGCTAGAGTTATAATTATAGTGAGAAAGTCCGAGGACGGACTTTATTCTAAGGTGGGTAGGATGTAACGGCCGGTACTCGCTATTCGTCATGCGGCCGTGCGCATAGCAATTTCGAGAACCTGATTGGTTTTGGTGTCTGGTATGTGAGTCGTGTCGTTGATAGGGCCGTAGCACCTTGGTTTCATCCTTAGGAAGCCACCCCGACGTGTGCCCAACCTAGAATTACCGTCACCTTTTGACCCCGTACCCTTTATACGCGTTACGTACACGTAGCCTTGTTCATGCACGTATTTATTTTAGACTTTGACCGTAACCAGACCCTATAGTGTGATATGCCGTTGTGACCCTCTCTGAGAGTATTAAAATTGTGGTGTTAATTGGGAACGTCAATTCACGGGTCGGTCTCCCACGATTTGATCCTATTTGAAGAGACGTCACGATTTTCACTTTTGGTCGTGAGGCCTTTCTATTTTTAATTTCGTTTCTTGTTGTCGGAATTGTGATCCGTCTTCTCGGTCTCCTTTCTCTCATATCCCCGGTCGCCCCAGTATTTATTTCACAAATTTTGGGCTTCGTTTAATCTACTTTCACTTTTTGGCCCAACCCATTGTATTTTTTAGCCCTAAGTTGTGCCTAGATTAATCCCCTAATAATAATATTATTATTAATCTCCCTAATGTTGACTTAGCCCATTCTTTTTCCCTCACATGGCCGCAGCACATGGGAGAGAGATAGTGAGGGTGAGAGATATTGTTTTTAAAATTGATTCTATCTTTTAAAACTTATCTTATAGACATATCCCCAACTACCCCATGTTTCAGCCTTATCTCCATTTCCTTATAACAAAAAAAACCCAGAGTTGATCACGTGAGCCCTTATACATATTAGCCCTAGGGCAACTGTATTTCCCAGCAACCTAAAAGCCAACCTACCCCTTATATATATTATTTAAACCCTAACCTAGATCTATAAGCCCTAGGCCTCCCCTTTCACGTGTCACAGCAACCCTACCCTCCTCTAATAGCCTAAGACTATTCATTTTTCTCCCAACAACTCTCAGCTGCCGCCTGTTCATTCTCCTCCCCACGCAAGAGGATCACAGCTCCCCTCGACTCATGCTACGATGCCCCGCAGCAGCCATACATCCCCAGCACATCTCCGGCGCTCCGCAGCGCAGTCTTCGCAGCGGCCCACACATCGACCCCCTCCGGCGCCTCCCCGCACAGCTCCGACCACCCAATGCTTCGGAGCTCTCTCTGGTGAACTCGGAAGCACCGACGTTTCCCCTAGGCACAGCAGCTACGGCAGCACGCAGCGGCGGCGCTTCAGCGCGCTCGGGGCAGCGGCGGCACCGCCCCATACGGCGGACCTCTCGCTGGACGTCCCCCGACCTCCCCTCCACCGTGACCCCGTCGGTGCTCGACTATGACCGCGCGTAGTCGCCTGAAAACCCACCGATGGCACAGCAGTAACCGTGCCCAGGCTGTTGTCGACGTCTCTCGACGCACGGGCCTGTCCCCTTTGGCCGCAGTGAAGCACGGCGTTCCCCTCGCGCTGCTCGTCCTCCTCTCGCCGCTGTCCGTCACGCGGCAACACCAGAAGCATAGAGATCCTCTTCTTATAGGTCAGTGAACGTTGCTGAAATACCCTAGGTTCTGTTGCAATTGACCTTGGGATTGCTATACTTTGAGCATCGAATGGATCTAAGAATCTGATGTTAGCATGCTAAACAGTATGGCGGATAACTTGTACGTGATACCCCTAACAACTGTTAATCTAGGTTACCCTGATAGAATGATGTAAACTTTTAAGCTACCCTAGTTTAATTTGACTATTATTTGGCAGACTATTAAATTGATCTCGACCCATTAGTAATCTTGTCGTCCCGTTGCTAATAATGATTATAGGGTTAATAACTCGTTTAGATGACTTATAGTTCACTTTTAGCCTATGTTATTTATTTAATTGTTGTTTAGTTGTTGTACTAGCACCGTGCCGTTTATCGTGTTAATTATTGTAGTGAACAGTATTATTGATGGTGTCGCCTATCGCGGACTAGAAATCTAATTAAAATTGTTCCGTTAGACGTCCTAGGTTGCGTAATGATTTTTAGCTCCGTCGTAACGAACTTACTTGTGCACGTAGGTTATCTGTGACTTTGGACTCCTCTGGACGGTGTTTTCCTGACAGCAGACTTGCAGGCAAGTGAAACTTGCCAACTCTTGAGTAGGGCCATGTTTTTAGGCCACTTCCTTGCTTTTAGCGTAAAAGAGACTAGTCAGTGAAATGATAGTTGGCTAGACGCCTACTTGATCTAGTTTGACAACGAAACTAGATCCGTCACCTAAATGATCTAGCTTGACAACGAAGCTAGATCCAACTCTTTTAACTTGTTGATCATGCATACTAAACTACCATGTTTACTTTCCTTACCTGTACGCTTTACTACTTGCCATGTCATGTCATCCATGCATTGAATGTCGCATTCGTAGCACACGCTACAATACTTGTACTTGTACTTCCTTGACCGGCAAGGTGCTCCCCTACGCCATACTTGTTAAAAACACTTCCTGGCTCGTGATCCAGAAGCGAGCATTCCCGTTCGGGGGTAAGGGCCTGGCTCGATACACGTGGAGGGGTAGGGTTGAGCGACCACTCAGCTTAGGAGTTGACCTGATCAGCCACTCTAGCTGTAAGGCGTGAACTCTGTGCATGACGTGCTCACTAGACTTGTCTTTTGTACTTGTGCTTGTTCATGTAAAACTTGACATTCATGCCATGTTTCAAATGTTATGCTCGAACTTTACTTTACTTACCTTACTTGTTGCACTCATACTTTAAACTGCCATGTCATTGCATTCATGCTAGAACTGCTAGGTTGCTTTACCTGCTTTCAGTTTCCTTGCACAAGTCTCTTGTAGACTTGCTGACATGTGCCCCTTGCTCTTTTGGGTGTCACATGTTAGACCTTGAGCCAGAGACCGTTGCTGAGTACGTGATTGTTGCTGACGCTGAGCCTGAGTCCATGTCTGCCTAGGAGGAGTTTTATGGACATCCGTGATCTTTCTTGGTGACTTCGCTGAGCTTTCTTTTGTTTTAGGTTTGTTGTTAGTTGTCGGTTCGTGGCACCTTTGTTTTGTACGTTGTACTTTTGTTGGCCATGTTTGGGCCTTTAGACTCTTTTCTTTTAGCCTGGTGGCTTTTTCTGTGATGTTGAAACTTATTTTATGGACATTCTGAGATATCCCTTTTGTCTCATTTCATTATTATTATCTTTGTTTCGTTCACGTTGCAAGGACCTGCAGTTTTAAATTTGATTGACGCTTATCGGACTTAAAGCTTTGCAGCTTCAAGTCTGAGCGGACCTTCTCACGCTTCGCCTCCATATTTTTGGGAAGTGTGGCGTGACAGTTAGTGCTTGGAGGCCATGCGAGCTTGGAAATCTTGGAGGAGGAGCAAATAGGTGAAAGGAAGGCTTCATCCTAGGGAGATCTTGGGTGATATCTCTCTTCCCCCTTTTGTAATTTTGATATCTCTTTATTGTAATGAATTTGGATGAATTTGTGAATGAAAATTCTATCTCTTGTTTCATGATGATAGAGTAGTGTTAAATGGTTTGGGTTGTGATTCATTGGGTTGGATGTTAATTATAGCTTTAATTTCCTCTTGCTCATTTTAAATGTTGATGTTGGATGTATTATTAGTTGGCTAAGACCTAAGTGGGCACTCTTAGAGAAGAGACCATGATCTTAATTTGATTAGTGCTACGATGTGCGTCCATCCTTATTCAAAATTATCGTGTTCATGAAAGCTAAACTTTCCGATTAATCTTGCCATAGCCGGAGGCCTAATTGAGTTATATGTGGGTAATTTGAGCTTGATTAACACCAGCATTAGTGAACCCACAACCCATTCTTCTCTCCTAGTTATCCTAGCTTCCCATTTGGCTCTCTAACCCTACCAATTTAGGTTAATATTTTAATTTCACCACATGTTTTTCCACTCATCCACCGTTAGTTGAGATTGTTGTATCACGCTATTATTTTTCTTTATCAATCAATTTTGTGAATGTAGAACGACTTGTCCCGGTGATCTGACCCGGTACTCACCGGTTATTTATTATTGCATTGACACTCCTATGCTTGGGAGTGGATGGAGTGCTCCTTGCGCGTCCTCCGGTTCAACCAGTTGGCACCGTTGTCGGGGACAACGGTTTCGATAATTAGCATTTTTTTGATTGATTTCGAAAGTTTTAGTGTGATACTTCTATCTCTTAGAGGTGTATCTTTCCATTTTATTTATTTTCCACTTATTTAAGTCTTTTGGTGGTTTATTTTCATTTTCTTGAGAATTTTTTTAAACAACAAAATGGCATCTTCTTCAGATTTTTCCGACTTTGATCTAGAGGATATCCCACTTCCACCATACTTTCATGGCTCGGCGTGGGAGAACCCTCATTTACATATTAAAAAATTTGAAGAGGGGATGCATTCTTGTCTTGGTGGGAACATTTGCGATGATTGCATATACTTTAGATGTTTTCCCTCTTCTTTAGAAGATAATGCTAGATTGTGGTTTGATTCATTGTCTCTTGACTCACATTTTACTTGGTTGTCATTTCAGGCTGAATTTCTCCGAGTATTTTTGCCTACTTTATTGGAGCAGGTATAGGAGCGGCAAGCCATGGAGCAGTATATAGCGAGCTTTATCCAAGCTGATGGAGAGGCCTACTATCAGGCTTGGCGGATGTTCACTGATTTGGTGCTTGCATGCCCGCACCATCGTTTCCACAAGGATCATCTCCTGCAAATGTTTTATACTGGATTATCGCTATCTGGGCAGGATTTTGTGCAGATGAGCTGCGGTGGAGAATTCTTTAATTATTCGACCGATGATTCATGGTGTTACCTGAGGGACCTTGCAGAGTATGAGGAGACAGTCCAGCAGGTCCAGGACCAGCCTGAGGAGCCAGCTGAGGGCTCATTCCAATGCGACCCTATGGAATACCAAGAGAAACCTGTGAAGAGGGTGCATTGGGGCCAAGTAGAGGAATTTGAGCATATATATATTTGGATGAGCCAGAGGAGATGGATGATAGAGTGCGTGTCGACCATGTTGAGGACACGATGCATTTTTATGTTTGTGGTGATGTAGTGGTGGATGCATGTGAAGGCACGAGCGATATGGATGATATTAGAGAGCCTGAGTTATGTTTCACGTCTACTACATCCGCCCATTTTGAGGTGTATGAGTGCATGGTACAGACTGCTGAGAGATTTTTCTTTGACGATGATGAGGATGATTTTGGCGAGGGAGTGAGTTTACAGACCATGACAGAACCCGAGCCAGACTTTCCTCCTACTTTAGTGCAGCAGGTTATATACCCTTCACCACAGGATATGCATCAGACCATCATTCATGGAGATTTTCAGGATACACTTCATAGACTGGGGAGGTCTGCGGAGCCTACACTTTCTGATAGCGAGGATGATTGCGAGATGGTCTGCATTGAGCCTGAGTCGTCGTCTCCTCCAGATTCCTTTCTGCAGCCGCTTCTACCTCCTCCTGAGGCAGAGTGGCATGCCACACTTAGCGCCATTATTCAGGGAAGTTTCCACCATATCATGCCTTGCATTTCTGAACCCCAATTTGCACTTCCGCATATTTTTGATTCAGATTGTCATCGTTTACATTTAAATTCTTTTTCTGACGACCCATTTGGAATGCTTTTGTTGCAGGGCATGAGGACATGTCTTGGATTGATGCAGCTCATCTCCCACATGATCCATATTATCCAAAGGAGACGCTGGGAGTTGCATTGCTGGAATCCAAGGAGGCCGGTGGAGGCCTGGCTCCAAAGTAGCTGGTGTTGGGGTTTTGGCGGACCCCCAGAGCTCGGATCCGTATCCGTCCTAAGTCGGACGGACCACGGAGGCACAAAAGTCGCAGCGGAAAAACAGAAATCATAATTTCTACACTAGCTAAACAATTTAGCTAGGCTCTGGGGAGCCAGAACCCAGCACGATCTATGCCGACTTGGAGTGGGTCTGACCACTCCAAGAAGGATCTACACTAAGCGACTAATTAAAACATTACGCTAAAAAACGCTTAACCACATACCCGGAATCTTGGCCCTGGAGCAGGCAAGATGTACCGCACCGTCTTGAGAAGCTCCTCGTAGCCGAGCCGCGTTGACCCGATCTCCCTGAGCCGCCTCGCACCCTCGCACCGATCCGCCCGAGCCGCTTTCGCCTCCGAGCCGATCACACGCGGTAGAAAGTTTCACTTGAGAAGAAACCCGCGTCTTAGACGTCCGGATCAGATCCAAACCCCTTTCGTAGTCGTGCTAGGACTACTCCAGAGAATAGGAAAGTAGAGAGAGAGATTTAGTCGCGGACCGAGCTTGCTCAATAATTTGGAGCTACCCGATCGTTGACTGGTGTGTGTTTCAACGAGGAGAGTGCACCCCTATTTATATAGGGAGTGAGCACTCAACATCTCGTTGCGGGCAATGTGGGACAATTCCCATGAAGAGAAAATTCAATTAAGCCATTTGGCTTAATTTCAACTTTAAAGTTAGCCTTTCTCAAAGTCAAACTTTAACGAATTAATTATCCTCACATACTAAACTTCAGACACCAAACAAGCTATCAATCAGAAGAGCTTGGAATGGTGAACGCGTAGGAACTGACGGTGACGAATTTCGACTTCGTTTGACCCCTCAAACAATTGCTCAAAGTTTAGCAATTTCTCAAAATTCGTAGCCGTCATTAGGGTTATTCAAAAACCCTAATTGACTTAAGTTGCGGGCGCGCCCGCTAGACTTAGCAGGCGCGCCCGCCCAAGGGGGGAAGGGCGGGCCACCCGCCCGCTGCAAGCAGCGGGCGGGCGCCCGCTGCTGCAGCGGGCCGTGCCCGCTGCAAGCAGCGGGCTGCGCCCGCTGCACAAGCGGGCGCGGGCCCGCTGTGCAGCGGGCTGCGCCCGCTTGCAGCGGGCGCTGGCCCGCTGCGTGCAGCGGGCCGTGCCCGCTGCATCAGCGGGCGCTGGCCCGCTGTGCAGCGGGCCACGCCCGCTAATGCAGCGGGCGCCCGCCCGCTGCTGCAGCGGGCCGCGCCCGTTTTGCCCTTGCACATGGGCCTCTTGGCCCGGTGGGTCTAAACCACTTCCCCTTGAACTCTTTCTGCTTTTCTGGGCTCGTTTGAGCTCCGATTTGGACACGGTTTGAACCTGTGTTTAGACCGGGACGATCCCGTCATCCAGGTAACCCTTTCCAACAAGTTTGTTCCTACTAAATTCGTCGTAACTAATTTACAACACGTTTAGTTAAAGTTAGCATCTAATGCAACGTTATGTCCCTATTGCTATTGCGACTAACTTTCACAACTTAACTTGTGAATATCATCAAATGACATTTCTCTCTATTCTATATTCCTATTACTAAGACACGAGTACTACTCGGTGTGAGACCCTACAGCCTGACCTTACTACAGGTTGGGGCTCGAAACCCCTAGACGACGGTCACTACGAGCAGTAGCTGTCGTCCCTGTTTCAGAGTCATCATAACGTGATCGACCCTTTGACAAAAGTGTCATAGGGTTTGCATTGGCTGTGTCAGAGATGAATTCCGTTAGCTAAAATCCCTTCGTCAAGACTGTGTTTGATGTTGGCCTAGGGTATGGTTTTCTGTCAACCCTATTAGACAACATTGGTCAGTATACGGCGGTCTTTATTGTATACACGTTGTACAACTTGCAACGTACCCCGGCCGAGGATTAACATAAAGACCGTACTGAGCCTATAACACTAACTTCCCTTTAATGGAAGTGACGAATCCCATCTTAGTCACTTACTCACCTAGAGAGCTTCTGGTGCAACCCAACCTAAGATCTTTCATCAGGACTGGTCCTCGAAGCTAGATCATGGGTCTAAGCTACACCGTCCGTTCACAGGTTTATACAGTTGACTTCAGGTCTTAAGGATCAACTAACCTATCATCACCCTAGAGTTATTAAAGACAGATCATTAAAGTTAACCATTTAATAACTCTAACTTGGTCGTTCAGTGAACTCATTCTCTAATGAGCACCTGTGTCTTGTCTCCGACTTCGCTAAGTCGAATGACTATGAGATCATCATTACCCGAAGGCAAGACGAAGACACAGTGATCTATCCGATGTGTCGATATCCAGTTCTCGACACATCTATGATCACGAACCGTTTAAGACTTACGTTTCTTTTCGGTCACTTACTTACTCATAATCGAGATCTCATCTAGATATGTAAGGACCTAACTATAAGTCTAAGGATATTATCTAAGTATATTAATACAAATACTTTATACTTAGAATAATACGTACCATATACGGTATGAACAAGACGTATAATCAAGATAAATTGCCTTATGGGCACATATCTTCCTACAGCTGGTGGAGGAGTAAAAGGATATGATCAAGCAGTTGCTACCACCGTTATACATTCGAGATCCGCATTTTGCCACGGTGTGTTCTTTCCAGTAGTGTAAATAAATAAATGTTTTATTTTAGTGCTTTCGTATGCTTTTCTTTTCTTTTCTAGGATCTTTTGCCGAGATCTAATACTCTCCCAACATTAAGGACAATGTTTATTTTAAGTTGGGGGAGAGTATTAGAATCTTTAGGTTTGTTAGGATTTTGATGTTAGTTAAATTTTTTTTTGAGATACCTTCATTTTATCCTCATCCCATGAACTTTGCATATCATATTTAGCCTCCTCGTCGCTACGTTCGCTAGCTCTTTGTTTAGTCCCTACATGATTAATGCTATGCAATTTTTTCGGATTATTAGTTTGGCATCAAACTTATGGATATTTGATTGGCATGTTTTAATTTCTTTTCCAATTTGGATTCAAATGCTAACATGCCATGTATGAAGCTATTTTATACGCCGTGATATCTCTTTGAAATTATTTGGGAATAGTTTGGTGTGAGTGATTGCATGATTTGGGATGAATGGTTTAGTTTTTAATTGGATTGGGTGTGGCCAATTGTGTATGCTTTGTTTTCTTCTTAGGAGTGGGTGGATGAATTGATAATTCATGTTTGGAATGAGAAAGAGAGTTAATATAAGTGAATGGTTTTCCTAATCAAATCGAGTAGCCGGTGCCCCACGAAACATTGGGGAGGACGCCAAAAATGAGATTTAGGAGATCATTCCACCCCTTTGTCTATATAGCGTTATCGCGTGTAGGCAAAATGTGGCCGTGTTTGCATTTCATAGCGTTATCGTGTGAATGCAAAATATAAACATACAAAAAACAAAAAACAAAAAAAAGAAAAGAAAAATGAATAAATAAATGAATGAATAAGCAACATGAGTGATGCAATCTCATCTCCCACAACTTAGGGGAAATTTCTTTTGTTTGGCCACTTTCTTGAAAATTGGAAACTTTGTCATTTGTGATATATCCCAAAGATTGTGATACGGTGCTTATTACTTCACTTTTCTTTGAATTGGATTGAAGAGATTGTCATTTCTTATTTATTTTCATACATTGTGTATATTGGCTTTGGAATCAATCAGAAATACCATTTTGTGTATGCCATGAGGATATCTTGAGTTGGTGCATGTATTGTCATTTCCATCCGAATTTATCGCATATTTTGCTAGGGACTAGCAAAAAGCTAGTTGGGGGTGTTATTCGGAGTGAAAAGTGTATATTTATACCCCCTAACTACCCCCTTTTTGTTCTAAAGATTAGTTTTACACTTGCTCTTTTTGGGTTTATTTTCATTTCATGTCATTTTAGGAGCTTACTCTCATTCTTGGCACAAAATATAGATTTTATCGTCCTTATTGGCTTCCTAGTATTTTCATATGCTCCTGCTATAATTGTGATCATATCGCTATTTTTTGTGAATTATTTGAGCATGTGAATAATTTATATGGATTATTGGAGGTCAATAGTGATTTATAATAGTCAATATATTAATTTTCTCATCAAACGGACTAATTTCTCCTTCTCCTATTTTTCATGTACTTCTGGAGTCTTGGGGATTTTTCAGAATTTTCTGGGATTTTTCTGAGATCTCTAGGTATTTTTTTGGAATTATTTGGAGGAGAAAAGGGGGTTTAAAGCAAGAAAAAGGAATTTAATGGGGGCGCCACGTGGCGCGATCTAGAGGCGCCACGTGGCGCCATCGGCGCCCTTCAAAGCCGCTGCCGGCAGTCGCTGGAAGAGTTTAAAAAAATAAAATAAAACACAAAGCCCATATATTGCGGCCCGCTCTTGGAGCGGGCCGCTTGGATTTTTTAAAAAAAATAATAAACAGCTATCGGCCGGCCCGCTGCGCGTGTAGCAGCGGAAGCGGGGGCACACGCTTTGCGCGTGCCCTTAGTTTTCGTGGACTGAGTCGCCCGCGGGTCGGATCCGACCCGATCCGACCCGCGTGGCTAATATTTGCGGCCTGGGAGCGAATTTTGAAGTTTAGCTTCGTTTTTCTTGCTGTTTTTTGACATTTTGGGGGTTTTTGCCCCTCTTCTTCCCCAAGAGGCTATGGTTAGGGTTTGGAGGCCATGGGAGCTTGGAAAGCTTGGAGGAGGAGCAAATAGGTGAAAGGAAGGCTTCATCCTAGGGAGATCTTCGGTGATATCTTAACGTGCCCCCGATTTGCGAGCTGCAAATGGCCGGGGGACCCGCGTGAGGGTTTAGATATTTGTAACCGCAAACGCACGGTGTTGTAGTGTGGCTTGGGGGTCGAACACAGGGAGGCTAGGATGTGCTTGTGTCATGGAGGACCGAAATCACCCCGTGGGCGAGCTAGCCCGGATCGGTTGATGGGTTTTAACGGTAAAGGAATGCAAGATATGAACAATATGAAAATAAACCCGGGACTTTGGTTTCCACTCCAACGGGCGACTCTTGCCGATACGGCCTACGGGTAGGATGGCGATCGGAATTAGGGTCTAATGGTGATACGTTGCCTCTGAAAGTGGTATCGGTATCCCATGGGCCCGATATTCCGGTCGGTGCCCAGGATGATACACCGGACCTCCCGGATTCGATCAGTGGGCACTCCCGTGTCCATTAACACTGATCGATTCCGGGAGCACTAAGCTCGCAACGATAACTCCCAACGTCTCATCCTGTCGCTCCCGCGTGCTAGGATTCGGCGTCTACGCTAAGGGCGTGAGCTATGGCTAGGGAGTCAACCGCCAAGTTTATTCCCCCTTGGCCCAACGGTCAAAGGCGGTCTTTTTCCCACCGATGACAATAAAACACCCCGCGTAACCGTTAGATTCCTAATCTCTATCGATTTCCTAACCCTATGGATGCATCGGGAAGAGCCCCCGAAGGGGTTTCCGCCAAAATCCTAGAATTGGGAACTACTCACAAATATTCATTAAAAAGCGATCTAAACGAAAATGAACCGTTAAAATCATAATCAGACGATAGGAATGCGAAGGTAGTAGAGCAATTAAGATAATACTAAAGTTTTACAAAGATCCGAAAACTTACAAAAATAGGAAAATTACAGCCGTCACAAAATGAAGAAAACAGTAAAAAATAACCAACTCCCGAATCTGGGAAACCTAGGGTTCTATTTATAGAAAACGACATCACCCGATCGGTTGACAAGTCAACCGGTCGGGTGAGCCGCTTCACAAAATTACAGCGCGATGCGGGGGTTTCACCCGGTCAGTATGAACCAGTCGGTTGGATCTTGGTGAGGTCGGTTGGATCTTGGTGCCGGCCGGGTGAGGAGACCGGTTGGAGCTTCGAGTCTTGGCTGTTGAAATTCAGCTACAGGTGAACCGATCGGGTGAAGGTCACCCGATCGGTTGGAAATCAGATTCGAATTTTCAGAGACTTTGAGCTTTTGACCCGGTCACTGAACCGACCGGATGACTTCTCGGGGGCTCCAAGCTGCGTCCGGGTGGTGCACGCGTGCATCACCCAATCGGTTGGAGATGACCAACCGACCGGGTGAGGGGCTGAAAGATGTAATCTTCGTCGTTTGACCCCCTGGATCACGCGTGACTCCTCCCGTTGCTCCGGGGACACATGATATCATCGTTTTGCGTCCCAAATGCCAGCAAACTCCTGTAAAACACGGAAAAATACGGAAAAGTGAAAGAAAACAAGAAAATACAAGAAAACACGAGAAAACGAATAAAAGACGGCGGTAAATACGGAAAAACATGGAAGAAAATGCGCGTAAATATATGAAATATAAACGCAAGTCAAAATCCCCCAAGCTGAACTCTTCCTCGTCCTCGAGGAAGACGAGTGAGAGTATGAGCTCGGAGGGAGAAAATAGAGAGAAAGAGAGAAAAAGAGAACTCTATATCCTAGATCGCCCGTCAGGTCCAACAAAATCAAAAACGACACACCGAGCAAGCAAACGCCAAATCACATCACTAAACCTAGGAATACGAGTCCAAACAAGTGTCGTGGGCCCACGCGGTGAAGCGTGAGTGAGTGTGGTCGTGTGCTAGTAGACGGTGTCACTATCTACATTGTGTAATAAAGCTCGATATACACAAATCCAAGAAATGACCCAAATATCGATTCGAATTGAATAAGGCGGTGAATATATGTAGTTCAAGCATGCATGAGAATAGAGAGAGAATCGAAACCTATCATGCGTCGGGGACTCCACAACTATGGTTAAGGAAATCACCACACTAAAGCCTAGATAATAGCTAAAAAGTTCCTAAGCCAAGTGTTTTCGAAAACGATGGGGGTTGAGATGATGTGGAGTAGAACACTCGGTGCAAATTCTCGCCTTCCCTTTATTCTCGGTAGATAGGAAAAATATTCACACTTGAAATTTTTGGGTTTTGGGTATTTGTATTTTTTTTGGATTTTGGGCTATACAAAATTTTTCTTTTCTTTTCTTTTTGGGTTTTTCTTTTCTTTTCTCTCTTTTTTTGGATTTTTGGGATATTGGCTATACACATGTGTACTCTCCCAAGTGGGAGAATGGTACACGACGAGGGGATTTGCACCAAGTAAAACAAAAAAGAAATCGGAATCTAAACACTTGGGCAAAGGAAACTATTCTCGCTAAATAGAGCATGGGCTAAATGGGTTATCCTAGTCCTTAATTGTGGAATCCCGACACATGCGAAATGAAGTACACGATATATATATATATATATATATATATATATATATATATATATATATATATATATATATATATATAGCATGCAGAAGCAGACAGGAGAAATAAATACCGCATATTCAAATCGAAGCATGATAATCTAGGGGTCATTCCTGGACAGGTATATAAAGTAAAATCACAAAGTAGAAGCACACCAAACAGCTAGGCACGACGCACGACTCTCAAAAAGCTAAGTGGACCCGCGATGCATGAAATGCAAGAGGACTCGAAATCCTAGGGTTAGTGAATGTGATTATCGATGCTATGCTAGGTGTGTGTGATTTTGTGGCAATTCATCACAGGGTTCATCTCTAGGAGAAAGAGATAAAAAGAAGAAAATAAAAAAATAAAAACACGATGAAAACGGCACAAAAACGAAAAAAGAAAGACTCAAATGGCGCACACAGTGCGACTCCCCCAAGCTGAAGCTTGCATTGCCCTCAATGCAATAAGAGTGAGTACGGGAGGGTAATGAAGATGGGGGGGAATACGCACCGACACAAAAAGAAATGAAAAACGAGGAAAATACAGAGATGAAACTGAAAATAAAGAAAAATCAAAATCAAACCACACGACACGAAAATAGAAATAAAACCACACAACACGAAAATAGAAATAAAACCACACGACACGACACTCAAAAGGGGAAAAACAAGCGCACACACAAAAATAAGAAAAACAAAACACGACAACACACCAAAATAGACGTCCCCCAAGCTAGACATGACAGTGCTAGCAAATAAAATGTGATCGTGAAATGCAGAAATATGCGAGGGGGGTCAAAAACAAACAAAGTGAAATCAAAAATCAGGAGAAGGCGAATCCTCGCCCTCCTCGGAAGAGGGTGTGGCTGGGTGGTCGTGGGAGGCGGGGGGTGTGCGGAGAAGCGGGGAAGGAGGTGGAGGAATAGGTGCAGCGGTGGTGTGAACGATGGGAGGAGTGTTGGTGGAGGTGGGTGGTGGTGGTAGGACGGCGATCAAGGCGGTGGTGAAAGGAATAGAAATGGGGGGAAAAGATGTGATGGTGACGGTAGTGGGTGGTGGTGGGAGAGATTTAGAGCTCACCGACAATTTCCTCCGACGCACATATGAAGTGATGGAGGAGGAGGGAGGAGGTAGTGTGGGTGCGATGGAAGTGGCCGGGAGGGGGGGAATGGATACCGGGATGGGAATAGATGAGGGAGGAGAAGAATGTGGTGGGGGAGGTGATGGATGTGGGGATGTGTGGGAGGGTGGAGGAGAAGATCGTGGAGGTGGTGAAGGTGGAGGTGGACCGTGGATGTGAGTGAGAAGGCGAAGAATGGCGGCCACGTTCCTCTCAAGTGCGAGGAAACGTGGGTGAGTGAGAAAGGAGGACGGTGATGGGTCCGAGGAGGCAGAGGACATGGCGAGATCACAGAGGGCAGCGACCTCCCTTTCAAGACCAAGACGGGCAGAGACCTGGCGACGACCAAAGGATGTGGACTGACGTGAGGCAGAAGTGGTGCCGGCAGGTAAGGTGGAAGTGGTGCCGGTGGCGGTGGTTATGCCGGCACAGGAGACAAGGCCAGAAATGGCCGCTAAGAGGTGCTCAGAAGTGATGGGGCCAGGAACAGAAACAGGGCGACTCGGGCCAGCCCCCATATCTCCCCGAGACGCAGGAATATCCTGCTCGCCTAAGTTGGCGGCAGGGGAAGGAGGTCTACGTGCGTCAGGGGGGAGGAAAGGAAGGTGCAACCCCTCAAAGAACTCAGGGTCGGGCGGAAAAGTCCAATCCGCCACGATAGCCACAGTCATGCGAACGGGGTTGGGGAGAATAGTGTAGGGGCGAGGGGGTGGCCGTAATTGAATTCGAAATGACCGTCGGGGCGGGGCTTAATCATGTGAATGTGCCGCAGGACGTCAAGATCTAGACATGAGGGTCCTGCGACGATGGGAAGACCACGGGGAATATGGATATTGAACGGGGGGTAAGAAACAATGATAGTGATAATGCCCCCACAGCAGATTTTGCCCTTCCCGGCCCTGCTAATCTCGAGAAGCTTGTAAACAAGCCAATCACCAGCATGGACAGGGACAACAGGGGCCCTGAAACTAACTCCATCATCATCACGAACAAAGGGGAAAGTCATGGCCCAGAGAATAAAAAGATCCGGGATAGTCACGGTGCCTGACTCATCCCGTGTGAAAAATGCAGATGATATGATCCTATGGGCCAGATGAAATATGGGATGGATGATGGAGGAGGCCTTGGCCTTCCCCCAGGGATAGTGGCGGAGTATGGTGAGGCGGAACCAGAAATTATCGACGTCAAATTCCGGGGGATATCCGTAGTGACGGATAGCGTCATTCCCTAGAATAGGGAAACCAAATATATCGCAGATGGTGTCTAGGTTTGTGCGAATGGTTTGGTTACGCACCCGAAAAGTGACGGTCGACCCCGACTCACAAACGAGGGAGGAGAGGAATTCTAGGGTGAGTGATGGGTAAGATACCGCAGAGGCATTAAGGAAGGCCAACCAACCAAGATTAGCAAAAAGAGTCTCGACCTCGGTGAATACACCGAGGTCGACGAGTGATTGGGAGTGGGCAAACTTGGTTGATAAATGCCCCCGAGTGTCAAGTCTGTGGTAGAAGTCTTTCTGCTCCTGGTTCCTAAATATGTATCCATGCGGGCCCAACATGGGGTCCACAAGGGGAATGATAGGCGGGGGAGGGGCAAGTGTTAGCTCACGTGTGCGGTGAGGAGGACGTGTTTGTTTCCGTCTCTTACGAGACGGTTCCTCCTCACGCAAGATACCTTTTCCTTTATCCCTCTCTCGGGCCATGTGTGTGTGGACGATGCAAATGGGTTCAAAATAGTATTAAAGTGCACACACCCGAAAACCAAGCAAATCAAATAGTAGGGTAAAAATCGAAATTCGAGAAGTGGAACGAAGTTACCCCGTAGCAAATAGAGCTCCCTGCTTGTAGATGGCCCAATGCCGTGCAATTGGGGAAATGTGGGGCCGCGGCACTCTTCTTCAGCAAAAAATTCGAAGGTGGGGATGGGTGTTGGGAATTAGGGCTAGAAAATTAGGAAATAGGAGAGGGGGAGAGAGGAAGAGAGGGAGAAATGCAAGGGGGAGGTGGAGAGAGAGGTTGATGGAGGGTTTGAGGTTGTGGTAGAGAGATTTTTGCAGTCGGGTGGCTGGAGGAGACGAAACGACGGCAAGTAGAGGGGATCGGGCGAGGGTTTGCGAGCGGGTGGTCGGGGGGTTATTTATAGGTTTTAAGTCGACCCGGTCGAGTGAGTTTTCACCCGATCGGTTGACCCTAGGTCGAAAATTTGTTGCTGAAGAAGCGCTACAGGCGACACGATCGGTTGAGAACTCAACCGATCGGTTCGCCGCTCCACAGATTTTCCCGAGAACTCAGAGCTTTTCACCCGGTCCATCAACCGGTCTCTCATCTTGCCACCCGGTCGGTTGATGAATTCTGAAATTTTTCCGAGAGTTCCCCCGGGTCACCCGGTCTGCTCACCCGGTCAGTTCTTTCTTCACCCGGTCGGTTCATTTTGTGACAGACACTGCTGCTAGCTGATACATCCCAACCGATCGGGTGAGAACTCACCCGATCGGTTGAGGCCTTGTATTCTGTAAAAAACCCAAAATTCGCCTAAGTTCCTTCACGGAAGCTGTTTCGGCTGGATTTAATAATAAAAATAGATAAAAATAAAGTAGAAAAAGTCCTAAAAAAGCGAAGCAGAAGTTTAGAACATGGGTTGCCTCCCATCAAGCGCTTTTGTTTAACGTCGTTTAGCTCGACGCCCGTTGATGATTTTCATGGTGGGCGATACGGGTGATGCCCAAAATCCGGCATCTCTTCAGCTCCAGAAGTTGTGGATATTGGTGTAGTCGGCGGCTGTAAAAAGATTTGCTCGACTACCCTCCCTTTGCTCACAGGATCCAGGGGCTTCTCCCTCAAATTGGCATCCACCGCCGTCTTTTTCAGGATCCGGACCTCATCGCCAGTGAGGTCCATGGGTTCTTTTCCTTTTCTCCTCGTGGGAGGAGACTTAGGGAATCCGGGAGGGATCGTATGTCGCGCGACCGCCTTATTAGACACTCCATTCTTAGGGGAGCTAACTTGCTCTCCAAGGTCCCCCGAGCTATCGGGGGGATTCCTCGAGAGCACTTCCCATGCACTCGTTTCAACAGCTCTTTCTTCTTCATTCTCCAACACATTGATACTAGGATCGTCCAGGGGGTTTGGATGTTTCATCGACAAGCCCAAGTCAAATTCGACACTTTCTTGGCCCACATTCAGGGAAAGCTTCCTGTTCTTTACGTCTATCAACACTCCGGCGGTTGCCATAAAGGGTCGTCCAAGAATAATTGGGGTATGCTTGTCTTCCGGCATGTCCATCACCACAAAATCGACTGGAACATGCACCCCTTTCACATCGACTGGGAGGTCGTCCACTACGCCCACCGGATACTTGATCGAACGGTCAGCAAGTTGTAATGTCATGCCGGTGGGCTCTAAGTCTCCTATCCCTATTCTCTTGTACAACGATTGGGGCATTAAACTGACGCTCACACCAAGATCGACGAGCACCCTATGGATTTGCACTTCCCCGATAGAGCAAGAGATGGAGAAACTTCCTGGATCCTTGAGCTTGGGCGGATTTGCACGCTGAATGAGTGCGCTGCACTCCGCCGTTAACACGACCTTTTCTTTTCTAGATCCCCTAGTCACCAAGTCTTTCAAGAATTTAGCATAGGAGGGGATCGTCTCTATGGCCTCGAGGAAGGGGATTTGCAAACTCATAGCTTTCACCATGGCAAAGAATTTGCCATACTTCTCATCGATTTTGGCTTTGGCGAGCCGTTGTGGGAAAGGCACAACGGGCTTGAATACCTTCAAATTCCCTTCTTCTTTCTTCTTCTCTTCTTTGGGGGTTCCCTCCGGAGCCACTATTTTTGGCGACGGGGCACCGTCGTCATTAGCCTTTTCAATTGGCCGCTCGACGGCCAGTGGTGCTTCCGGTTCTTTAGGCGGCGCTCTAGTAGGAATTTTTGTCCCGCTCCTCAAGACGATGGCAGACACGTTTTCATGTTCATGTGTGAGTGCCAAGGTCCGATTTACCCCCCTAGGGTTCACCTCAGGTTGTGGCGGTAATAAATTCTGAGGTCTTTGCAGGTTCGCCACTTGCAACCCCAGCTGGGTCACCTGATCTGTGAGTACTCTTTGTCCCATCTCCAGCTTCAGATTGTTTTTCTCCTGGTTGGCTATGTATTGAGTCAAGAGGGACTCAACCGGAGAAATGGCCCTCTATTGGCCGTATTGTTGCTGGGCGGGCTGCTGATTCCTAGGGGCATATTGTTGATACTGTGGTGGAGGTTTTTGCTGATATTGCTGCTGCTGAAACTGCTGCTGGGGCCTAGCCGGCTGATATATCTGTTGTTGTTGCTGATCCGGTTGTTGGTAGGGTGCCCGGTAACTAAGGTTCGGATGATTCTGGTAGTTGGGAGAGTAGGTCGGGTTTGAGTTGGTCCGTGGTGGAAATGGCGCATTCCCCGTAGGATTGTAAAACAATGCGCTCGCCTGATCCAATGGTGGTGAGACGTCACCACCGTCGAATTCCCCAAAAACTTCGGATTCTACCGCAACAATCTGTTGTGTACCGGCGCCACCGGCGCCTACCATCAATGCGGAGATCTGGGTCGATAGCAAGTCAAATTTGCTTGACAATTTGTCGACGTCTTCCACTCTATGGATGCCCCTAGACCTTGGTGTGGCTCTCTCGTCACACCATCATTCATTGTTGGATGCCATATTTTCCAAAATTTGCCCGGCATCTTCTTCGCTTCTTGACATGAAGGACCCTCCAGCCGCGGCGTCCATGGAAGACATTAAATCGTCCCTCAGCCCATTATAAAACAGATTTATAATCTGACATTTGAGGAGCTCATGGTGGGGACATCTTCTCTGCATCTCCTTGTATCTTGTCCAAGCCTCATGCAAGGACTCGTGGCTGGCTTGGGAGAAGGAGGAGATCTCACTCCTCAGCTTCATGGTCTTCCCCGGAGGAAAGAACTTTGTCAGGAAAGCATTGGAGAGCTTCTCCCAGGTGTTGAATGTATTTGGGTCCTTCCCCCTAAGCCACAGCTTGGCCTTGTCTCGCAAGGAGAAGGGGAACAGCTTCAGTCGGATCGCCTCAGTTGTGACACCGTTAATCCGGAAGGTGTCACATTTCTCCAAGAAGGAGTCTAGATGCTCGATCGGGCTCTCCATGGGTGCACCCGAAAAATGATCCTGCTGGATCCATGTCACCAAAGACGGCTTTAGCTCGAAGCTTTGGGCCGTAATAGCTGGAGGACGGATGGCGGAAGTGGACTCGATAGATGGCATCGAGTACTCCAACAGGGACTTGTGAGGCGGGGTGTTCTCCTCCATGGCTTCAGGATCCTCTCTTCTTCGCTTCTCGGTGGCCAAACGCCTAAGGGTGGCGTTAATCTCTGGATCAACGGGGATCAAGTCGTCGAGACTTCTTGAACTCCTGCGCATGAAAAACAACAAACACCCGTGAAGCGACAAGTGGGAGAGAAACAGATAAGATAAGAAATAAAAATAAGAAAATAAAAAGGAAAAAGAAGAATGCGAAAATTATCGCGAGGTAGGGATAAGAGCTAGACACTAGGGTTCAAGAGATCCTAAAATAACAAGCATGTTGCCTCCCCGGCAACGGCGCCATAAACTTGACGTGCCCCCTGTTTGCGAGCCGCAAATGGCCGGGGGACCCGCGTGAGTGTTTAGATATTTGTAACCGCAAGCGCACGGTGTTGTAGTGTGGCTTGGGGGTCGAACACAGGGAGGCTAGGATGTGCTTGTGTCAAGGAGGACCGAAATCACCCCGTGGGCGAGCTAGCCCGGATCGGTTGATGGGTTATCACGGTAAAGGAATGCAAGATATGAACAATATGAAAATAAACCCGGGACTTTGGT
Source organism: Scilla litardierei (assembly GCA_030789695.1). Lineage (NCBI taxonomy): Eukaryota > Viridiplantae > Streptophyta > Magnoliopsida > Asparagales > Asparagaceae > Scilla > Scilla litardierei. Next base: position 141,022,062 of record CM061141.1, read on the forward strand.
TTCCACTCCAACGAGCGACTCTCGCCGATACGGCCTATGGGTAGGATGGCAATCAGAATTAGGGTCTAATGGTGAGACGTTGCCTCTGAAAGTGGTACCGGCATCCCATGGGCCCGATATTCCGGTCGATACCCAGGATGATACACCGGACCTCCCGGATTCGATCAGTGGGCACTCCCGTGTCCATTAACATTGATCGATTCTGGGAGCACTAAGCTCGCAACGATAACTCCCAACGTCTCATCCTGCCGCTCCCGCGCGCTAGGATTCGGCGTCTACGCTAAGGGCGTGAGCTATGGCTAGGGAGTCAACCGCCAAGTTTATTCCCCCTTGGCCCAACGGTCAAAGGCGGTCTTTTTTCCGCCGATGACAATAAAACACCCCGCGTAACCGTTAGATTCCTAATCCTTATCGATTTCCTAACCCTATGGATGCATCGAGAAGAGCCCCCGAAGGGGTTTCCGCCAAAATCCCAGATTTGGGAACTACTCACAGATATTCATTAAAAAGCGATCTAAACGAAAATGAACCGTTAAAATCATAATCAGACAATAGGAATGCGAAGGTAGTAGAGCAATTAAGATAATACTAAAGTTTTACAAAGATCCGAAAACTTACAAAAACAGGAAAATTACAGCCGTCACAAAATGAAGAAAACAGTAAAAAATAACCAACTCCCGAATCTGGGAAACCTAGGGTTCTATTTATAGAAAACGACATCACCCGATCGGTTGACAAGTCAACCGGTCGGGTGAGCCGCTTCACAAAATTACAGCGCGATGCGGGGGTTTCACCCGGTCAGTATGAACCGGTCGGTTGGATCTTGGTGAGGTCGGTTGGATCTTGGTGCCGGCCGGGTGAGGAGACCGGTTGGAGCTTCGAGTCTTGGCTGTTGAAATTCAGCTACAGGTGAACCGATCGGGTGAAGGTCACCCGATCGGTTGGAAATCAGCTTTGAATTTCCAGAGACTTTGAGCTTTTGACCCGGTCACTGAACCGACCGGGTGACTTCTCGGGGGCTCCAAGCTGCGTCCGGGTGGTGCACGCGTGCATCACCCGATCAGTTGGAGATGACCAACCGACCGGGTGAGGGGCTGAAAGATGTAATCTTCGTCGTTTGACCCCATGGATCACGCGTGACTCCTCCCGTTGCTCCGGGGACACATGATATCATCGTTTTGCGTCCCAAATGCCAGCAAACTCCTGCAAAACACAGAAAAATACGGAAAAGTGAAAGAAAACAAGAAAATACAAGAAAACACGAGAAAACGAATAAAAGACGGCGGTAAATACGGAAAAACATGGAAGAAAACGCGCGTAAATATATGAAATATAAACGCACGTCATATCTCTCTTCCCCCTTTTGTAATTTTGATATCTCTTTATTGTAATGAATTTGGATGAATTTGTGAATGAAAATTACATCTCTTGTTTCATGATGATAGAGTAGTATTGAATGGTTTGGGTTGTGATTCATTGGGTTGGATGTTAATTATAGCTTTAATTTCCTCTTGCTCATTTTAAATGTTGATGTTGGATGTATTATTGGGGCACATTTTAATTGGTTAAGACCCAAGTGGGCGCTCTTAGAGAAGAGACCATGATCTTAATTTGATTAGTGCTACGATGTGCGTCCATCCCTATTGCAAATTATCGTGTTCATGAAAGCTAAACTTTTCGATTAAGCTTGCCTTAGCAGGAGGCCTAATTGGGTTATATGTGGGTAATTTGAGCTTGATTAACACAAACATTAGTGAACCCACAACCCATTCTGCTCTCCTAGCTATCCTAACTTCCCATTTGGCTCTCTAACCCTACCAATTTAGGTTAAGATTTTAGTTTCACCACACGTTTTTCCACTCATCCACCGTTAGTTGAGATTGTTGTATCACGCTATTAGTTTTCTTTATCGATCAATTTTGTGAATGTAGAACGACGTGTCCATGTGATCCGACCCGGTACTCACCAGCTATTTATTATTGCATTGACACTCTTACACTTGGGAGTGGATGGCGTGCTCCTTGCGCATCCTCCGGTTCAACCAAGAGGCCCGATGAAAGCCTCTCAAAACGTTCAAGTATGGATTTTACTCCATTCTCTTGGGATGTTACATAAATAATTCTTTTTCATTTCCATTTGCTGTTTCCAAATGGAGTCCGTTTAAGCGGATATCCTTGAAACTTAGTAAGTTTCGTTTGGACTTCGGAGAGAATAATGCATCTTTTATTTTAATTTATGTTCCATTGGGAAGCAACAAGGTTGCATTCCCAGAACCTTCAATTATATTCGATGGCCCTGAAATTGTATTTACAGGGCTTTTGTATGGTATAATGCTATGAAAATAGCACTTATACTGAATGATCGTAAGTGTTGAAGCACTGTCTACCAAGCAGTCATGAGAGCGATCCATCTAAAAGGATGAATAAAACATTTGCATTTCATGAACATAAAACTTTATTTATTCGAATTAAAACTACATAATATGACAGCTCTTATAACATAAAAATGTTCTAAACATCATGCTAAGATAAAAGTAGAAAAAGGCTAATCCAGCAGGTCATCAGTTTCGAAGTCGTCAACTGAAAACTTGACTGGAGCATCAGATGTCACCAGGTTTGTTTCAGCTTTCTTTTTCTTATTTTCTTTATGCAATTCTTGGAGTTGTGTAACGGCCGCTTTCCGACCGTTCGTATTTTTCCGCGTGCACATACCTTTCGTGCACGTATTTTATTTGACTCTTTCTTGGTTTTGGTATATACGATGTGATATGCCGTTGTGACCGTATGGAAGTGTAGAATTTTATGGTAATTTTTTTGGGGACGTCATTTCACGGCTCGTTTTCTCGCAAAACAGCTTTGAATGGAAGGGCGTTTTGGTCTTTTGGCATCAATACGCGGTTCCTGATTTTACGATAATTTTTGGTAGGTGTAACACCCGATTGGACTCCGTAGATATGTGCGTCTCGTCTCCACGATCGTCCCGGTATTTTCGGATTATTTTTCCGACACCCGTAGTGGAAGATATCCCCTAATTAATTCTCAACCGTTGATTAGCCTCTAATCAATTTCGAATTTCAAATCACTAATCAAATCTTTGGAGAATCCTACGTTTCATGTCAAATATTTTTTTGGGCTACCCTCACCCCATATTACCCTAAGATATACACCCCCTCTCTCACACTCTCTCTCTCACATCCCTTAAATACCCATCCTATATAGTAAACCACCATGTTAAAAACACAACCCAAAAAAACCCTAGAGGAAAACCCACGCATGACAGCCGCCGCCGCCTCTCCACCGGCGCACACGAGCTCCGGCCACCCCTCACAACTCCGGCCATCTCTCTCCATCATTTCCCTCTCCTATCTCCTCCCTCTCTTCCCTAAAAGCCATTGAAAATCAACCCATGGCCGCAAGCTTTCATCCGCCCAGATTTTCCGGCCACCTTGCCGCCGCTCTCCGACCACCACGGCCACCAAGGCAGCCACCCAAGCTTCCCAACTCCGGCCACCACCTTCTCCTCCTCCTTCTCCTCCATCTCCACCTCTCCAAGACATCAAAAACTCCATGAAAACCACACAAAACACAGCCCAGGCCAGAACTGCGCCCCGCCGGAAAACACCGCCGGCCGGCCACCTCCGGCCACCCCCTCCGGCGACCACCACCCCCGATCAACTCCTCTCTGACCCCCCAAGCATCTACACCTCCCCTTACCCTCTTCCCTCATCTCTATCTCCCTCAAAACGCTTTCAAACACAACCCAAACGACAGTTTTACAGATCTGCGCCACCGCCGGAAAAACTCACGCCCACCGGCCATCCGGCCACCTACGACGACCACCCTACCGCCGTTGGATTCCTATCGAAACCACCTACCAACTGCAATTTTCCTCACTCTCATGGCCCACATGTAGCTTCTGTAATCCTCGTCGGAACACGTCGCATCCGCTGTTTTTCACAGATCTGGAAGCTGAACTTCGCCGCCCGCGCACGGCCACCTCCGACCACCCCCGGCGACAACTCCACTGCCGTTGGCTTCGTTTTGAAGTCCTTTACCCACTGCAGCTTTCCGTTCCCGCTGTTCGTCTCCGAAATTTCACTGAGACGCGTGACAACGGATGTGGCGCGAATCTGTCCTCCCCGGCTTCTCACGGCCGCCCACCGCCGTGCGCTCACGTCGTCGGCCATCCACCGGGCCGAGCATCTTCCTTTGGTCCCACTTCATCTACCAACAGCCACCTTGGACTCTCGGAGTTCACGTACGTTGCCGCACGCACGTACTTTTAGCCGACGTCGCCGTTATCGTGAAGAACCGTTGCGCTACTCGCAACGGGAAGGAGATCACTGATTAGCTCGCTGATTTCACGTCATCATGCCGCTATCCAGAGGTACCTCGCTGCGCTACCCACGGCCGAGGAGTTCCAGATGACGTCGACGTTTTGCCGTTCAGACCCGACTTCCACTTGTTGGACGACATTACGAGGTTAGTTTCCCTAACGAGTAGTAAAACCCACACCGTAGCAAAACTGAACCCTAAACTAAAACTGGACAACTACAATTAAATTTACTTTTCGCATCAGTAAAATGTTGTCACTATAGAAAATCGACCATCGGACAATTTTCTGTGCATATAGGGTTGTGGTCGATTTAGGCTGAACAAGAACACCAAATTGTGACTTTGACAAATAGGGTAGTCCCGATAACCTAGAAACGAACCTAAATAGGATTTGATGGAAATCGCGACCTGACACCGTCGCCGTGACACTATTTCAGACGGACTTCCGCGGACGAGACGCTTGGACGAGACGCTTCGGGAGGACGACACACTCGCCATCGCAGGCAAGTGTAACCACTTGCACTTTTGGCCGTGCTTAGGCCCTAGTTGGTTAGAATTGTTAACTGTGAACAAATAGAACCGGACGTGAAATGATAGCGTCCGAGATGACTCCTGACGGCTCAGACTTGACGACGAAGTCTGAGCCTGACAACAACAACTTTTGAATATTGTAGGGCTGTCATGTGTGTGTGTGCGTGTGGACACCCTAGAATAACAACTCCCTACACTTGTCATGTCGTGTCCTGTTACACAAAAAGCCTGCGGGCGTTTCGGATGCTCTCCATGCGAGAGTAATCCCCGTGACTGTTATACAAAAAGCCTTCGGGCGTTTCGGATGCTTTCCTTGCGGAAGTGATCCCTGTTATACAAAAAGCCTTCGGGCGTTTCGGATGCTTTCCTTGCGGAAGTGATCCCTGTTATACAAAAAGCCTTCGGGCGTTTCGGATGCTTTCTGTTGGGATTTTGGCAGACCCCCAGAGCTCGGATCCGTATCCGTCCTAAGTCAGACGGACCACGGAGGCACAAAAGCGCAGCGGAAAAACCATGAAATCGTATTTCTACACTAGCTAAACTATTTAGCTACGCTCTGGGGAGCCAGAACCTAGCCCGATCTATGCCGACTTGGAGTGGGTCTGACCACCCCAAGAAGGATCTACACTAAGCGACTAATTAAAAATTACGCTAAAACGCTTAACCACATACCCGGAATCTTGGCCCTGGAGCAGGCAAGATGTACCGCACCGTCTTGAGAAGCTCCTCGTAGCCGAGCCGCGTTGACCCGATCTCCCTGAGCCGCCTTGCACCCTCGCACCGATCCGCCCGATCCGCTTTCGCCTCCGAGCCGATCACACGCGGTAGAAAGTTTCACTTGAGAAGAACCCGCGTCTTAGACGTCCGGATCAGATCCAAACCCCCTTCGTAGTCGTGCTAGGACTACTCCGGAGAATAGGAAAATAGAGAGAGAGATTTAGTCGCCGATCGAGCTTGCTCTAAAATCTGGAGCTACCCGATCGTTGACTGGTGTGTTTTTCAACGAGGAGAGTGCACCCCTATTTATATAGGGAGTGAGCACTCAACTTCTCGTTGCGGGCAATGTGGGACAATCCCCATGAAGAGAAAAACAAATTAAGTCATTTGGCTTAATTTCAACTTTAAAGTTAGCCTTTCACAAAGTCAAACTTTAACGAATTAATTCTCCTCACATACTAAACTTCAGACACCAAACAAGCTATCAATCAGAAAAGCTTGGAATGGTGAACGCGTAGGAACTGACGGTGACGAATTTCGACTTCGTTTGACCCCTCAAACAATTGCTCAAAGTTTAGCAATTTACACAAAATTCGTAGCCGTCATTAGGGTTTACAAAAACCCTAATTTGACTTAAGTTGCGGGCACGCCCGCTAGACTTAGCGGGCGCGCCCGCCCAAGGGGGCAAGGGCGGGCCGCCCGCCCGCTGCACACAACGGGCCATGCCCGCTGCTGAAGCGGGCCATGCCCGCTGCTGCAGCGGGCCACGCCCGTTTGCCTTTGCACATGGGCCTTTTGGCCCAGTGGGTCTAACCCACTTCCCCTTGAACTCTTTCTGCGTTTCTGGGCTTGTTTGAGCTCCGATTTGGACGCGGTTTGAACCTGTGTTTAGACCGGGACGATCCCGTCATCCAGGTAACCTTTTCTAACAAGTTTGTTCCTACTAAATTCGTTGTAACTAATTTACAACACGTTTAGTCAAAGTTAGCATCTGATGCAACGTTGTGTCCCTATTGCTAATGCGACTAACTTTCACAACTTAACTTGTGAATATCATCAAATGACATTTCTCTCTATTCTATATTCCTATTACTAAGACACGAGCACTACTCGGTGTGAGACCCTACAGCCTGACCTTACTACAGGTTGGGGCTCGAAACCCCTAGACGACGGTCACTACGAGCAGTAGCTGTCGTCCCTGTTTCAGAGTCATCATAACGTGATCGACCCTTTTGACAAAAGTGTCATAGGGTTTGCATTGGCTGTGTCAATGATGAATTCCGTTAGCTAAAATCCCTTAGTCAAGACTGTGTTATTGTTGGCCTAGGGTATGGTTTACTGTCAACCCTATTAGACAACATTGGTCAGTATACGGCGGTCTTTATTGTATACACGTTGTACTACTTGCAACGTACCCCGGCCGAGGATTAACATAAAGACCGTACTGAGCCTATAACACTAACTTCCCTTTAATGGAAGTGACAAATCCCATCTTAGTCATTTACTCACCTTGAGAGCTTCAGGTGCAACCCAACCTAAGATCTTTCATCAGGACTGGTCCTCGAAGCTAGATCATGGGTCTAAGCTACACCGTCCGCTCACAGGTTGGTACAGATGACTTCAGGTCTTAAGGATCAACTAACCTATCATCACCCTAGAGTTATTAAAGACAGATCATTAAAGTTAACCATTTAATAACTCTAACTTGGTCGTTCAGTGAACTCATTCTCTAATGAGCACCTGTGTCTCGTCCCCGACTTCGCTAAGTCGAATGACTATGAGATCATCATTACCCGAAGGCAAGACGAAGACACAGTGATCTATCCGATGTGTCGATATCCAGTTCTCGACACATCTATGATCACGAACCGTTTAAGACTTACGTTTCTATTCGGTCACTTACTTACTCATAATCGAGATCTCATCTAGATATGTAAGGACCTAACTATAAGTCTATGGATATTATCTAAGTATATTAATACAAATCTTTTTATACCTAGAATAATACGTACCTCATACGGTATGAACAAGACGTATAATCAAGATAAATTGCCTTATGGGCATATATCTTCCTACACTTTCCTTGCGGAAGTGATCCCTGTTACACAAAAAGCCTGCGGGCGTTTCGGATGCTTCCCTAGCGGAAGTGATCCTTGTACTTCTTGTCCTGAGTTCCTGGGTTGGGGTAGGGTTGAGCGTGCGCACGGCAAGAGGGTCTGATCCCCCTCGAACTGTAAGGCGTGAACCCTTCGTGTCACACTTGTCTTGTCTTGTCCCGTCCTGTTTGTCCTGTCTTGTCCCGCCACGTCCCGACTTGTCTTGACACCTGTAGGTTAGTCCCCGTAGTTGGTAGCACACGCTACGACTACTACTTGTCCCGTTTTACTTTCCTGCTACGTTACTTCCTGTTGTGTTACCCTGTTATAACCACAGCATGCTAATCAACCAGTAAACTGTTGTGTAAAAGAACCTCAGCATGTTAATCAACCAGTAAACCGTTGTTTAAAGTTCGGTGCACTTGCAGTAAAGTCTAACCCTTCTTGTTGACTTTACCTGACGTACAGTTCCTTTTTCTTGGGTGCTGTACGTCAGGTGCTCAGCCAGAGTTCGTGGACGAGGCAGACTCACAGGAGCACGAGGAGCCGAGGACGTCGACCCAGAGTACGCGCCCGTCGAGGACCAGACCTTGAGGTCTTCTTAGTCGTCGCTTTCAGAGGTTACTACTTTTAGTTTTCTTTTAGATAGTTTGTTGCCATGCTTAGGCTTTCTTTTTAGACTTTGTATCAGTTGAATATTATATCTCTAATTTAATGAATGCCTTTTCCTTCCTGTACTTCTGTTGTTTCGAACTTTATTAATGCAAGAACCTGAATCTTTTAAAATGGTACCCCTACAGACGCTTATTGGGTCCGAGCTTCCCAGCTCCGGCCCGAGCGGGCCTTAGTCACGCTTCGCCTCCGTCGTTTTGGAAAGCGGGGCGTGACAGGTTTTAGTGGTGGCCCATGCAGGTCCATGCAAAAGTTCGGAACAATAAAGGTACCGCATTCATTTAATATCCACGTACGAGTCTGAATTAGTTTCCCAGTCTTAGATGGTAGGAAGACTTAGATAGACACCCAGGTTGGCAGTCTGACGCCTTGGTTAGGAATTAGTCATCCTCGTCCTAGAATACCTTAGTAGCCACTTGACTCTGATCGTGTTAAATTTCCTAGAGCCCTTCTTTTAGTTTAGTCGTTCGCTAGGGTCCATCGACTTCGGGCCCAGCAGAACTAACCTTGATTCTCTTAGGAACCTTCCCATTAGAATCCTAGTTACAGTCTAGCTCATAGGAAATCTTAGTGCCGAGCTCTCCTGATCTTAGGCGACCCGAAAAAAAATATATATAGAATCCTTGACTTCTAGCGACTACCTGCTCCTTACCCTTTCGTGTTATCGACCGTAGAGTCCCATCATAGCTTCGTGAATCGTATCCTAAGTGTGTAACCGTCATGCGAACATTCTCCTTTCTTCCGATTCCCGTGATCGTTTTCGGACGATTATCGTTGATCCTTCGAATCCCTTCCTTGGCCTATTCTGCTTCCCCTAAAAGTATTTTTCGAAATTTATTATTAAGTTTTTTTTTCGCTCAGCTTAATTTCTTTGAAAACCCCTACATTATATATTTTAAAATTTCTTGTTTTTTTGGTTGAGTTAAAATTCTTTCACCGATTTTAAAACCTCCTTGGTCGTAAAATTATTTTACTATCCCGTGCCTATTTTCAAATCGGTATCTTCCGTACTTCAGTTTTAATCCTTATTATCAAATTCTATAATCCAATATATATATATATATATATATTACTTTTCTAAACTACAAAAAAAATTATTTCTAATCACTTACCGTACATACTTTTAAAATATTTTCTAAACTAGAGGGAACTCCAATTATTTTATTATTATTAATATATCAGGTTTATGTTCTTCGTGACCACATTTCAAACCTTTGTGTAAGCTTAGTTTCATTTACAAAACAATCGTTTCCCACCCTACCCATCCTTCATTCGTCTTACTTTTTTTCAAAATTTTAATTTACTACATCTGCTCACTTTTAAGTATGTAAACACATATATATATTTAAAATTATTTGATACCATATTTTACACGTAATTCTTCTTTCAACTATCTAATTATTATTTTTTAAAATAATAATAATAATAATAATAACGAATATTTTTGTTCCATCCAACCAACCATCTTCTTACTCCGCCTTATTTGAACTTATTCTTTCCGATTTATTTCGTTACACTTTTGGTTTCCGTTTCTTTTTTGGTGTAGACATTAGTCCTTGTAGTTGTCTATAGGAGTAGTCCATTGATAGGTGATGTTGTCGTGATGCGTGAGTATAGGTAAGAGTGTGTAGACATGTATGAGTGTGTCATCTTTAGGATCCTGATAATAGCCTTTTTGTGTCTTGAATGTGTACTCAGTGTTAACCAAGATAGGATTGAAGTTGTCTGAATGACGGTATTCATACATATATGAATAGGGTCATAGCAGGCAATTTCCGTAGGCGTAGTTTTTCGCGATTATAGAATAGCTTATCTTTGACTGCGTGCGATTGTATTAAAACTTTGTTTTTCTTTAAACCAAACCTTTAAAGTTTTCGAAGTTAGCTCACAAGATCACAAATCAATTATCCTTCCTCAACCATTACCACGACTCCACACGTTTTTCCAAATGTTTTAAAAATGAGGCACTGGTTTTAAGTTTCCCTTTCTCTTCTCTCTCTCCATTTAGAAATATTTTGTTATGGTTGTTATGGTTGTTATAATTTTGGGACTAGCTATTATTGTGGTAGGATTTTGTTTGCGGGTAGGCTCAGGGAGAGATGAGATTTGTTATAGCAATGATTAACCGATTTTGGAACAATAGGATGTTGGAATAGATTTCTTTCGGATGAAAAGAATGGGTTGTCCAAGACTTATTTATTATACCGAGGTGTGAAGGACCCAATGGAGAACTCTAATTGGATGAAATTATGTACATGGAGATGAGTACTTAATCGATCTGAAACTTTGACGAGTGATAGATAAGAGTAGATAGGAGTATAGCATGAGTTAGGGTAATCATGAGAATGAGTAGAGCATTTAAAGCATCAAGACTTGATTGTCCAGTTGACGTGAGAAGGCTTTGAGAATGACACGACGTGTTGAGATAAATGGATGGTTAAGTAGTCGGACTGAATTTTTGGTTGTGATTAGTTATAGTGAGTAGGATAAGATGTGATTTTGATAGTTCAAATCTTTTGGCGGATAATTTTATGGTAAGATATGACAAGGAATGTATTGAGGACACGACGATTGTTGATTTGTGAAGGTATTATAAGATAGACAAAGTTTTCGTCGTGGATTGGTGATCGACTAGAACATCATTTTAGCGACTGATTAATATTGGGAAGAGATTGAGAAAATTTAAATATGTTATGGAGCGATGATGTTTAGTAGAATGGTAGGGTAAGAGAAGGTGATTATTATTCTCTTATGAGGACTTGGAGTTGGAAATTTCAACAGCAATGATGGGTCTATGGTTAAGTGTTAGGATGTGAGATTAGACGGGGCATTATCCAGTGACAAGAAGGGTTATGAAGGATTAAGTAAAGAACATTGGTTGAAGTTATATGATTAGCGATCTATAGGCGTAGTCATGAGAGTTTTGGGGTATAAGGTTATATAGATGTTATTATTATTATTATGAGTGATTCCGAGGACGGAATCATTTCTAAGGTGGGTAGAATGTCACGGCCGCTTTCCGACCGTTCGTATTTTTCCGCGTGCACGTACCTTTCGTGCACGTATTTTATTTGACTCTTTCTTGGTTTTGGTATATACGATGTGATATGCCGTTGTGACCGTATGGAAGTGTAGAATTTTATGGTAATTTTTTGGGGGACGTCATTTCCCGGCTCGTTTTCTCGCAAAACAGCTTTGAATGGAAGGGCGTTTTGGTCTTTTGGCACCAATACGCGGTTCCTGATTTTACAATAATTTTTGGTAGGTGTAACACCCGATTGGACTCCGTAGATCTGTGCGTCTCGTCTCCACGATCGTCCCGGTATTTTCGGATTATTTTTCCGACGCCCGTAGTGGAAGATATCCCCTAATTAATTCTCAACCGTTGATTAGCCTCTAATCAATTTCGAATTTCAAATCACTAATCAAATCTTTGGAGAATCCTACGTTTCATGTCAAATATTTTTTGGGCTACCCTCACCCCATATTACCCTAAGATATACACCCCCTCTCTCTCTCTCTCTCTCACCCATCCCTTAAATACACATCCTATATAGCAAACCACCATGTTAAAAACACAACCCAAAAAAAAACCCTAGAGGAAAACCCACGCATGACAGCCGCCGCCACCTCTCCACCGGCGCGCGCGAGCTCCGGCCACCCCTCACAACTCCGGCCATCTCTCTCCATCATTTCCCTCTCCTATCTCCTCCCTCTCTTCCCTAAAAGCCATTGAAAATCAACCCATGGCCGCAAGCTTTCATCCGCCCAGATTTTCCGGCCACCTTGCCGCCGCTCTCCGGCCACCACGGCCACCAAGGCAGCCACCCAAGCTTCCCAACTCCGGCCACCAGCTTCTCCTCCTCCTTCTCCATCTCCACCTCTCCAAGACATCAAAAACTCCATGAAAACCACACAAAACACAGCCCAGGCCAGAACTGCGCCCCGCCGGAAAACACCGCCGGCCGGCCACCTCCGGCCACCCCCTCCGGCGACCACCACCCCCGATCAACTCCTCTCTGACCCCCCAAGCATCTCCACCTCCCCTTACCCTCTTCCCTCATCTCTATCTCCCTCAAAACGCTTTCAAACACAACACAAACGACAGTTTTACAGATCTGCGCCACCGCCGGAAAAACTCACGCCCACCGGCCATCCGGCCACCTACGACGACCACCCTACCGCCGTTGGATTCCTATCGAAACCACCTACCAACTGCAATTTTCCTCATGCTCATGGCCCACATGTAGCTTCTGTAATCCTCGTCGGAACACGTCGCATCCGCTGTTTTTCACAGATCTGGAAGCTGAACTTCGCCGCCCGCGCACGGCCACCTCCGACCACCCCCAGCGACAACTCCACTGCCGTTGGCTTCGTTTTGAAGTCCTTTACCCACTGCAGCTTTTCGTTCCCGCTGTTCGTCTCCGAAATTTCACTGAGACGCGCGACAACGGATGTGGCGCGAATCTGTCCTCCCCGGCTTCTCACGGCCGCCCACCGCCGTGCGCTCACGTCGTCGGCCATCCACCGGGCCGAGCATCTTCCTTTGGTCCCACTTCATCTACCAACAGCCACCTTGGACTCTCGGAGTTCACGTACGTTGCCGCACGCACGTACTTTTAGCCGACGTCGCCGTTATCGTGAAGAACCGTTGCGCTACTCGCAACGGGAAGGAGATCGCTGATTTCACGTCATCATGCCGCTATCCAGAGGTACCTCGCTGCGCTACCCACGGCCGAGGAGTTCCAGACGACGTCGACGTTTTGCCGTTCAGACCCGACTTCCACTTGTTGGACGACATTACGAGGTTAGTTTCCCTAACGAGTAGTAAAACCACACCGTAGCAAAACTGAACCCTAAACTAAAACTGGACAACTACAATTAAATTTACTTTTCGCATCAGTAAAATGTTGTCACTATAGAAAATCGACCATCGGACAATTTTCTGTGCATATAGGGTAGTGGTCGATTTAGGCTGAACAAGAACACCAAATTGTGACTTTGACAAATAGGGTAGTCCCGATAACCTAGAAACGAACCTAAATAGGATTTGATGGAAATCGCGACCCGACACCGTCGCCGTGACACTATTTCAGACGGACTTCCGCGGACGAGACGCTTGGACGAGACGCTTCGGGAGGACGACACACTCGCCATCGCAGGCAAGTGTATCCACTTGCACTTTTGGCCGTGCTTAGGCCCTAGTTGGTTAGAATTGTTAACTGTGAACAAATAGAACCGGACGTGAAATGATAGCGTCCGAGATGACTCCTGACGGCTCAGACTTGACGACGAAGTCTGAGCCTGACAACAACAACTTTTGAATATTGTAGGGCTGTCATGTGTGTTCGTGCGTGTGGACACCCTAGAATAACAACTCCCTACACTTGTCTTGTCGTGTCCTGTTACACAAAAAGCCTGCGGGCGTTTCGGATGCTCTCCATGCGAGAGTGATCCCCGTGACTGTTATACAAAAAGCCTTCGGGCGTTTCGGATGCTTTCCTTGCGGAAGTGATCCCTGTTAGACAAAAAGCCTTCGTGCGTTTCGGATGCTTTCCTTGCGGAAGTGATCCCTGTTACACAAAAAGCCTTCGGGCGTTTCGGATGCTTTCCTTGCGGAAGTGATCCCTGTTACACAAAAACCCTGCGGGCGTTTCGGATGCTTCCCTAGCGGAAGTGATCCCTGTACTTCTTGTCCTGAGTTCCTGGGTTGGGGTAGGGTTGAGCGTGCCCACGGCAAGAGGGTCTGATCCCCCTCGAACCATAAGGCGTGAACCCTTCGTGTCACACTTGTCTTGTCTTGTCCCGTCCTGGTTGTCCTGTCTTGTCCCGCCACGTCCCGACTTGTCTTGACACCTGTAGGTTAGTCCCCGTAGTTGGTAGCACACACTATGACTACTACTTGTCCCGTTTTACTTTCCTGCTACGTTACTTCCTGTTGTGTTACCCTGTTATAACCACAGCATGCTAATCAACCAGTAAACTGTTGTGTAAAAGAACCTCAGCATGTTAATCAACCAGTAAACCGTTGTTTAAAGTTCGGTGCACTTGCAGTAAAGTCTAACCCTTCTTGTAGACTTTACCTGACGTACAGTTCCTTTTTCTTGGGTGCTGTACGTCAGGTGCTCAGCCAGAGTTCGTGGACGAGGCAGACTCACTGGAGCACGAGGAGCCGAGGACGTCGACCCAGAGTACACGCCCGTCGAGGACCAGACCTTGAGGTCTTCTTAGTCGTCGCTTTCAGAGGTTACTACTTTTAGTTTTCTTTTAGATAGTTTGTTGCCATGCTTAGGCTTTCTTTTTAGACTTTGTATCAGTTGGATATTATATCTCTAATTTAATGAATGCCTTTTCCTTCCTGTACTTCTGTTGTTTCGAACTTTATTAATGCAAGAACCTGAATCTTTTAAAATGGTACCCCTACAGACGCTTATTGGGTCCGAGCTTCCCAGCTCCGGCCCGAGCTGGCCTTAGTCACGCTTCGCCTCCGTCGTTTTGGGAAGCGGGGCGTGACAAGTTGCTGCGGAGTTCGACACACACTGGACCAGTGGCCTTTCATGCCACAGGTAAGGCACTGGTCTTCCCAATCCCTTTTGGGTGGGGGTTCATCATTCTTTCTGTTGTCATTTCTGTGCCAGGTGAACTTGCGCTTTCCTTCATTTCTTCGTTGCTGGACTGAGCCCCTAGACCTTTTGTTCTGTCCCCCTTACTGTGGTCTTTCTTTTCTTTTGTTGTCTCTCTTCTTTCGAGAAGAAGATGCGTTATGAGCTTCTGGGAGGGAGGTAGTGCCAGGGGCACATATTGTGAGTGGCTAGAAGAAGCTCTCTGTTTTGTTCGGCCATGAGTAAACATGACAGCAACTCAAAATACTTGGTGAACTTTCCTTCACGGTATTGCTACACAAGCATCGCATCTTTCTCATGAAAAGACGTGTACGTCTTTTACAGCATGCGATCTTCTGAGACTTTTCACCACACAACTTCATGCGTGAGGTGATGCTAAAAAGAGCTGAGTTGTACTCAGCTATGGACTTAAAGTCCTGCATTATCATGTTCTCCCACTCGTATCGTGCCCTTTGTAGTATAACATCTTTCTGATATTTATATATGTCCTCAAGGGCAGTCCACAACTCAAATGGATCTTCGACTGTAAGGTATTCAGCCTTAAGGGTCTTGTCCACATGGCGACGAATATAGATAATGGTTTGCGCCTTTTCTATATCGCTGACATTTTCATTCTTTGTCACAGCAGAAATAAGGGACTTAGCCCGCAGCTGGAACTTTACATCGAGCTGCCTGCTCAGATAGTTTCTCCCTGATGCATCCAGCGCTTCGAAATCGACACTTGCGATTTTAGCTATTTTATCTAGCAGAGCACAAATATACATGAATTAATAATCAAACGTAAACATTTTCGTGCGGAGACAATTTTAATATGAAGGGCTAATTGCGTGGATCGGTCAGTCTCACATAAATATAGAGTCCAAAGTCCCATTACAGTCTATATTACACAAATTAAAGCTTAAAAAATTACAATTTTGGAAACCCCGTGTGTCCTATATAAGATCTTCAGCTTCAATTATGGGCCTCCGTCTCCATGAAAAGTGGTCTTCGGTATTTGACATTTACATAGATTCCTCACTACAATTTCTCTCAAAAATAAAAGAAAAGTGCAGGAAAAATGAAATGTGGGAATTAAACAGCCGATCCAAAAACCGCAATTAGCCATCCCTGCAAAAATTTGTGCTCATCAAACATTTCCAACAGACATTTTCATCATAGGCATCACAAGCATTTATATTCGTAGAGCGGGATAAACAATATAAGTACTTAATACTTATTAGACCACTGGGTAATGTCATACACCGTTAGGTTAGCTGACTAATGACAGAGCGATCGCAGGATCTTCCTAATTATTAAGTTTTAAGAAAAATATGCACAACCATACAGAGTTTATCCCCAGAATAAGCCAAAATGATGGAAAGCATATGATAATGATTTTACAGAAGAAATCATTTAATGCAAGGGTTGTGCAAATTTGGATTTATCCCAAACGATTGGAAAAGAGCCCAACAATTAAACATGTTCTACATAAAAGGAAGAAGTTTTCCTTTTTAATTCATCCGCAAAAGGTCTCCCAAAAAAATCCCCTTATTGCTCCATAATATATTTTGATTTATACGTCCCAAAACGCCATTTTTGATCAATTTTTGCCCCAAAAAGCCTTTAAAGCTTATATCTAAGCCCCCTCCTTTTTTTTCAAGCCCAAAAAACTGGCCTACGGGCCTGAGGCCCGCAGTTTGGATGCTGACTTTAGGCCCGCAGTCAAAAATATTTTTTTAGAATCAAGTTTGCGGGCCTGAGGCCCGCAGTTTGCATGCGAGCTTCTGGCCCGTAAGGCTTTTTTTGTGAATTGGGCTTTGGGCCCAAGAGTGTTAGGGGTGGCGGCTAGGGTTAGCCGATGCCACCCCGGATTGCCACCGGACGGCGGGGGGCGGGAGTGCTAGGGCAACGGCCGCCCCCCCCCCCTTCGAGGGAGCACGGCCAGCGGCGACGGCCGCCCCCCTTCGGGTTGGGCACGGCCTCGCGGCGACGGCCGCCCCTTCGGGGGGCGGCCTCGGACGACTGCCGCCCGCCTTCGGGGACGCGGCCTCGCAGCAACGGCCGCCCCCCTTCGGGGTGGGGGGCGGCCTCGAACGACGGCCTCCCCCCCTTCGGGGCGGGGGGGGGGGGGGGGGCTCACAGACGGCGACCGTCCCCCTTCGAGGGGGAAATGGTGGGGGGATCGTCGACGGTAAGGCCCTCGGCGGGTATCATTTAGGGTAAAAATATATGATTTTAGACGATCAAGTTCATCGATTTTTCAGGCGATTAACAATTCTCATATCGATCTTGCGAGATCAATGTGTAGATCAATCATACTTATGATAAAAACAACGTTTTTAATAGGTTTTATCTTTATATCCGTCCTCCAGATATAGCAACGGTTGAACGAAGCCTACGCGGGTGACGACGCTTGTTTGAGGAAGCCTTGCACCGCGCGTGTGTATCTCCCGTCTCGCTTCGCCTTCGCAACGATCGATATTTGGAGAATTTAAGATAACGTGTTATGAATCAACTATTGGGGGAGGAACCCCCAGACCTTTATTTGTAGGCAGGATAGGAGAGTTAAAAGATAAGATACATAGATACAGGCGTATCTCTAAGATACCCAGAATCCTAACCAACTCTGGTTCATATCCCTTGAACCCTTCACAACATGTTCGTCTATTTGTTTTGCCGCTTTTTTCAAATTTTTGGTTCACTCTGATAAAGATGAGTTGATTTAGAGGAAAAGATATCCTTTTTTAACGGCTTAGAAGGCTTTATGATAAAAAACAAAAGGACTTAAAAGAGTTCTATGAATGAAGAGGGCTTAGGCAAATTAACCCATTAATTAATCTAATTATTGACCATCATACACTTTACGCAAACCTCTCAACTTGCAAATGAGCTTTGAAATCTGCGCAAGTGCGGTTGCATTTCCCCACGAACATGCTCACCCTCTCTCCTCCCCAAGCATCCCTTCAAATTCTTAAAATCCACCCACTAGACTCCAAGAGACGGCCCCACTCTCTAGTTCTCTATCTATCTCTCTCTCTTCTCTCTTTATATGCGCCTCAGTCCCCTTGTGTCCCCTCTCCAATCTCTCACACTTTTCACACCTTCTCACTTCCTTTCTTCTCTATGTGCAAGTTTTGTTGCGTGGGTGTCCTGCCCATGTGGCTCAAGCTCATCGTGAAGAAGAAGAAGGCTTTGTGGCATGCATTTTACCTCTCCTCTAAGCTCTTCATGATGTTTTTATGGGGGGTTTGAGGGAGTGAGGGTGTTTGCTCGAGGGGGGATTGAGGGTCCATGGTCCGATTTCTTGGTATCAATTAGTAGTAATTAGCTGTTTAATTCTCATGAATCAATGTAATTTTTCTTTTGTTTTTTAGGGGGAAAAAAAAGAACTTGGTGTCTATTGTGTGGTTATTGTAATATGGTGAACATGGGGGGTTGTAAGAGACGCATTCGTGGTTTTGGTTATGGGCTGGTAATGCATCGCTTACACTGAGCATGTTATCTGCTTATGTTCTTCTCTTCTTCTAATTACCCAAATCTTTTACAAATGGTTTTATGCCATTAGATTTTGCATTTTGTTGTGCATGTTGTCCATTTAGATGCATGTACTTGCACTGCTCTAAAGAGAACTCTATCTCAATGGAATTTTTTTTTCAGCACCCCAAGTCTCATCTTTGCTTCAGTTTTGAGAGAAATCCTATTTTTTTCCCCCAAAAACACTCGTTGAACTTTCAAAAAGGGTTTTCTTTTACATTTTTTTCATGAAAAAATATTGATGCTCGACGTAAAAAACGTGGTTCATGATACATTAGAGTTTCTTTTTTAAAAAAAGAGTAAGTTCAGTCGGATGTTATTGGAAAAAAATTAAAGAGTTTTGTTTAAAGTTTGATATGCTCAAGTTACTAAAAGTTATATAGAAACCAAATTTTAAAGAATTTCACTATGTTTTTGTTGTGCGCACACGACACACAGCACATCGGAATAAACATGATCGGAATAAATAGGAACATCGATGACCGAGGACACTGATTAAATAAATAATCAAATAAACAAGAAACCCTAAGAAAAATAACAACTTTAGGACGTCAGCCGACGAAGGGAACACCAATAGGCTTTATTACGAAAGTAGAGAACAAATACAAATCTTCTATCTTCACCACCGAAGAAGATGCACATAAAGATCTCTCCAAAAAAGTCGCAACAATATCTCTCAAAGTTGGCTCTCACACTTGACGGCTCAAGAACTCCTAGTGTGTTCTATACAAGAACCTCCTTTAAAACTATCTATATATACCCCTAGGGTACAGTATGTGCCATCTTTAAGGAGTACCCAAGAGATACGAATCCCGACTTTAACGGAATTCCTATCCCATTACAGTTCTACGCATTTAATGCGTCGAACCCTAATAGGTGCGATGCACCCTGCTGGCCTCCGTCACATCCATGTGGGCACTGCTCCGAACGACCGAGGTTCCTCCTGAAGGTCGACCGATCCGAAGTGCTGACCCAAGCTGTTCGACCCACTGTGTAGGTCGAACCATAGAGCTGTCTATCCATCTGAGCCGCCGACCTTCACGACCGAGAGTCCAATACGCTGATGAAGTCCCATAGATCGGAATTCGACCGATCTGACTTGTGCCGAGTCAGATTGGTCGTATCCAAGCGCAGACGAGCTATCTCGGCACAAGATAACTCGACTGAATAACCAATGACTAATCAGCGCCGAAATCGAGCCAACTTCCACATTTTTTCAATCTACCGAATTGGATAAACGTTAATAACTTTTTTAATTTTAATGCGTTGATTTTTTAGTTTGTCTATATGAGCAAATGATGTTGATTTTCGGTTTTAAAAAATTGGTTTCATATAGTTTTTAAGTAGTTGATTGAATCTAAAGATTTAGATTTTCCATGCGAGCGGCAGCATTTGATGCTTTCGAAAACAATTATGACCGATGCACCAAGCGCTCCACTGCGAATTGCATGTAAAAATAAACCCGAAATTTGAAAAGATGTGGCAAGCAGAAGGATGTAACTTGGAAAAAATATATGTAAAAGTGAAGGTGAAGACCAAAATTGTCCAGATAAATGATGAATCATGGAGGTGGATTCAATGCGGTTTAATAAGTAACCAGGGAATATTCAGCACTTTCGCATGGCACTGTAATTGCCAAGTTGGTTTATTTATGTCTGCTCTTACTGTGCTTTTATGAAGTACTTTATTCAATGAGCGTGTACTGTTTGTCCATTGAAGGGGCTGACTCAGTCTTGACCAGTGAACAGTGATGAGTTTGGAGCCGAGACTGTTCATGAATTTTTCATTGTGCTCTGTGTGGATTTTGGCCTCATCTCCCCTTCATGCCTCAGCTTGTGTTAAGATTTGGTACTGGCTTGAAACTTGGCAGTGTTCTCTCATAAATTGGCCTTATCTAAGTTTTGGCAGCTAGGGCTGCATGTGCTCGTGTGATTTTCTGTTTCCGTGAATTGGCATAACTCAGCCATAAACCTACTAATATTATTATTATTGTTATGAATTAATGGACATTTACACCATTTGATGTTGGTTATGTGAACATGAATGTGTAGAGACCTTTCTATTTCCATGTCATAAATAAATGGACTTGCACACCATGTCTACATTTATGCATTTGATAGAGACATTCATACTAATGTCACCAACCATAGCCGTTAAACCATTGTTTAACGAAATTATTAAGGTGTTACAAGAAGATAAAGAATTCAAAGAGATTTGTCTACATACACATATGAGATTTAATATAAATAGAGGTTCTCTGCCTCGCTCGTGTATATCTCAATATTGTTTTCTATATAAATAATATTCTCTCCTCCTCTTTTATACATTCTCGTTAGTTTTCTTCTTATAATTGTTTGTCGATCTTTGATCATTGTTCTACAACACGTTATCAGCACGATGCTCTACAAAGTCCAAGTCTTGATCTTCTCCTCTAAGGTAGTTCAAGGTAGTAATGTTTGATTTTCTTATAAGTTCAAATTCTATTGTTGAAATTGTTATTCTTCTACTTCTTTTTCATTTTTCAATTTTTGATGACACCAGAAGTTGTCATTTCGAAATCTACACTTTAAATTAGTGTTGACACTTGAAACTTTCACATTGAGGATAGAATTATTACTTTATTTCTTATAAGTGATATTGACACCTGAAGTTGTCATATAAATCATTGCTTTGATTTGTTGTTGACTCTTGAAGTTGTCATACTAATATTCATTTTAGCATTATCAACACGTATGATTATTATCACTTGACACATGAAGTTATCTTACTAAATTTAATTTTGAGCAAAAAAATTGTTGCCAAGTTTTCTATACGTATTTTGGTACATATAGTTGTCATACTAAGTTCATTCATTTTGGAATCATTATATTATCGGGTTATGGCTAATATTGAGAAACTCATATTCAAAATCTTAGATGTGAATAGAAATAGCTATCTCTCATGGTGCCTTGATATTGAATTCCACCTTCAAGGGCAAGGACTTGTTGGTGCTATTGTTGAAAATATACCAGTGACAAAGATAATGCAAATGTGTTGATATTAATCCACAGTCTTCTCAGTGACAGTTTGAAGGTTCAACATTTAGCTATCCAAGATCCTTTGATCTTGTGGACAAGATTAAAAGAAAGATATGACCATACCAAGACTGTCATTCTCCCTTAAGCATGTATAAGTGTCAAAATTTGAGGTTGCAAGATATCAAGTATATGTCTTATTATAATTTAGCACTCTTTGACATCATTTCAAGACTTGAATTATGTGGTGTTACGCTTATTGATGCTGATATTTTAAAGAAGATATTCTCCACATTCCAAGCTTCTAATATTGTGTTGCAGTAACAATATCGCAACATCAGTTTAAGACTTATGCTAAGCTCATATCAGTCTAGTTGACCGCTGAGCAAAGAAATGAATTATTGCTCAAAAATCATGAATTGAGACCTGCTGGCTTTAAGACTCTTCCTGAAGCAAATACGGAAGAAAATAAGATTATTGACCGTTATAAAGGCCGTGAGCGCAAGCATGGAAAATTTTCATGAAATGGCAATGCGAGATCCAATTATATTAACTCCCAAAATAATCACAATAGTTGGAAGCCTATAAAAAGCATGGTGATAGCAACTGCCATTGCTGTGGGATGGCTGGTCACTGGGCATATACATGTCTTACGAAAAAATATTTGACTGACCTATATTAGGCATCCTTAAAAATTAGGGCAAGCATGTTGAGACATATGCTATTGATAATGACTAGAAGTTGACTGAAGTTAATGCCACTGTTGTCAAGAACGACTCACCTGCTATTGATATAGTGAAATCTTTTGAAGTCTCTGATTTTCTTGACACTCTTGATGGAATTACATGCCATCTAAGTAGTGAATGACATCCTAGTTTTAGTTTTTCCCTAGAGACTTTATATTTTTCTTTAAAAACACCCTAGAAGGGGAGTGAATGTGGTGTATGGTACAAATAAAAAATATGCATGTAGCGGAATCACTCAGAGTCACAATCACAGATTTTCAACGGAGTTGGCACACTGCCTACGCTCACCATCTATACTCTGACATCTCCCCGAGGATTTATCCCTTTTATAATTAAAAGAAAAATTTGATCACACTTACGGATGGTGATCGAACGGTTACAAGAAAAGTACACGGAATATAATGCCCAATGATAGCCTCTGAATGAAGCTATTTAAAAATACAACTCACAATAAAAATAATGAAAAATTGATCCACTATAGAGATTAAAATCAGAATAATATCACCATAGTATCGAGCGTAAATCTGTGGTCGACCTGGTAAAAACAGTTCATTAATCTGGGCTCTATAGAGAAAGCACGACACTTTTCAGCGTTATCCGTAGACCTCCTTCTTCCCTTTGATGAAGCTTTAGATCCTTTGATGAAGATGAAGTTGCAGCTTATTCGGGATGATGGATCAATGAAGCTTTTGCCGACTTGAGGATTGATCTCTTCATGATTTTTTTTCACTCTTACTTCTTTGGCTATGTGCATGAGGGCTATATATATGATGTTGAAACCCAAGTCCTACTAGCACATGAACTCTTGTAGTTGTAATCCATATGAACTTATGTACCTAAATCAATTTGAATTCTTCTTTAACTTGAACTCATTTTGGTTCATGAACACTTTTTTCTCTTGCACATAAGCTCTTGTTATCAACTTGAACGTGTGTTGCACTTTAGCACTTGTAGTTGACTTGAACTCTTGGACAAATTCCAATTGCAAGTGAACTCTAGAGTTTGTATTAACTTTGTGTTACACTATTGCTCTCGCACATATACTCTTGTAGTCAACTTGAATTTGTGTTGCACTTAAACACTTGTAGTTGACTTGAACTCTTGGACAAATTCCAATTGCAGATGAACTCTAGAATTTGTATTGACTTTGTGTTGCAAATGAATTGTTCTCTTAGATTCGCAATTCTTCAAGGAGTAAACTTCATCTTGTACTTGAACTCCTGGCCCCATCAAAAATTACGAATCTACCCATTTGACTAAGTTAGCCAAGCCAACCGGTACTGATTAGTCGACTAGGCCTTGGGATCTAATCGAATAATTTGCTATTAGTCGACTAGCACCAAAGAACTAGTCGACTAATACAGATTGCGTAATTTTCAGAGAGCTGGCTAGTTGACTAGGAACAGTGTCTAGTCGACTAATGACTCGTGTATGTTAATTTAGCCTCGTTTAGCTTTGTTTTGACCTGAAACTCACTTAGAAAATATATTAGTAGCCATAATACTTGTTTGGCATCATCAAAATTAAAGTTCTGACCTAGTTAGTAGGCTATCCAGTCCAACAATCTCTCCCTTTTTGATGATGGCGAACAAGTATATAAAATTAAGATAAACAAATATAGAGCCATGTTAAAACATATGCACATGATCTTGAACATAGTACAATGATCCCCATATCTATGTGCTCTCATGAAATATAGTGACAAGCTCCCCCTAAGTTCATGCATCTCAACTTTCCAACTCTCTCTCACATGCTCCTCTAAAATTCATGCATCGCTCAATATTCAATATTCAATTTCTTTTCCCCTTTTGACATCAATCGAAAAAGACAGTCATATGGATGTATATATGTACATGTATATATCTGTATATATGTATATCTGTATATATGTATATATGTGCATTCAATTTCTTCCGTTATGACTACAGTGCTTTTGTCTGGGGGTTTGCAAACTCCGGCTTGGCCTTCCTTCTTGCTCTAAATCCATCACTGTCGACGCCCATTGTCTGTGGCATAGGTTTGGAACACAGGGGAAGACCTCTCTTCGAGGCAAGCTCTCTATGTTGGTGTTTTCTGCGGCTGTCTGGCATATCTAGTGCGAGCGCAACAATCAGATTTTCCTCTCCAGAGCATCTCCTAAGGACGTCCTCCTTGCTATGCTCTCCTCAGATGTCTTTGATGCTATGATCTCTTGTGACCTTGAGGGTGTTGAGTCTGTTGTTAGTTCTATTTTTGCAAACTGGCTTTCTTAGGCTGGGTTTTTGTGCGACTCCCCAGTTCGGTTTTTCCTTTTTCTTGGTACTGGCCTGGTAGTTCTGGCGTAAGGTGACTGCTTCCCAGCCTCTCCCTTACCTGATCTACTTGTTGGCCCATGCGCTGATGTTGCCCCTTGTTTATATATATATATACACACTCACATACATTTCAAAAAATATATATGTACATGTATATATCTGTATGTGTGTGTGTGTATATATATACATATACAGATATTTTCATGTACATATATACATTTACATATATACATGTGTGTGTGTGTAAATAATTTTTTTGAGCGTAAACATCTTCCAACAATTTTTAATAAGTTATATGACTATATCAACTCAAAAAAATTTAACTAATTGAGCATGCTAAAAATGAACAATCAAGCAAGCACAATTTAAATGTGGGAATTCTTCATTAAAATAAAATATCATCAATGATGAACATATTTGAATATCAAAGAGATGAACATGTATAAAATATGATCAATGATGAACATGTATGAACATGTATAAAATATCATCAATTTAATGTTTCTAGGATTCCTAACAAGTTTCATAGCAATTAGCTTATAAAGATTTCAATGACATCAATGATGAACTTGTATGAATATCCAAGAGATAATATCAATGACTAACATATATGCTCAAGCAAACGATGAAGGAGCCCATGATGTCATGATCCAATAGAAAACTTCTGACACAACTAATATGTCATGAAAGATAATGAATGTAAAGTACTCAAAAAATGAATCAAAAGCGCCCTCTTTACCTCCATTTGCCCAACTTAATGACGATTTTCACTAAAACGATGTATGATATCACCCGAATCTCGTTGATGCATCTTTTAGTATCCATGTTTTTGGATCCGGAAGTTTTAGCGGATGATTTGCTTTGCTTTATTTGAAGTTTAGGAACCCAAATGAAATTCGCAAGATAAATAAGAGCAAAGCAATCATGAATGAGATGTCCTTTCTTATTACAATAAAAACATATAGCATTAGAGTGGATATAACTAGAGGAAGACATGTCCACATCATGCATGATAGAAGGAGCGCTTACGTATCTAGCAAATCTCTTTTCCATGGTGTTCCTAGGTTTCTTAGGTGATTGCCATGTTTGCTAGAATGATTATTTAATCCATCTAATATCTGATTAAAACTCTTTTAACTAATAGTGAATTTTGTAATTATGTTGCTAAGATTTTGATTTTCTTTTTCAAGTTTTTAATCATAGAATCATAATTTTTTTCTTTTTGACTTTATTCAATTTCACTAGCAATATGTTTTCCTTTTATCAAATTTGTTTTTTCTTTTTCAAGTTACTCGATTTTTTCTCCAAAACTAGAGACCTTGCAATTCAAAAATCTAAGCTCAGAATCTTTAAAATTTAAGGAGCTAATTTTCTCATTTAAATCTTTAGCTAAATTAGAGTTTTTAAGTTCTAACTTTAGCTAATTTGGTAGTAGCCTCTTTTAATTCTATGGTCTTGGTCTCTAACTTAGTTTCGTCAATGTTATCAATTATTACTTTTAATTCTCTCCATTTAATGTGCAACTCATCTCTCTCTTGTTCGACACTTCCAAGTCGGTCTTCTAAAGATGCATGATGGTTTTTAAGCTTAGAATATTTTGGAGCTATGTCTATAAAGAGATCTATTAAATATTCATATGCTTCTTCCATATTAACGAACATATTCTCACTAAAGTTAAGGCCATCAAGGATGAAGAGTTTAGATTTTACCTTGCTGCTTCCTACCATGAAACATGTCACATTGTTGTTCTTTCCATCATCATCTGAAGAAAGCTCATCTGCATCGTTTGTGCCCCATGTGGCTAACATGCCTCTTCCATCTTTCTTCTTGCCATCCTTTGTTTTTTCTCTTTTTATTAGAGGGAAAATGGTTTTCATATGTCCCTTTTTATTGAACTGAAAGCACCTAGGTTGGCCATCCTCATCTCTATCACTATCGTTTTGCCTATCGCCCCATATATTGCCAAATTTTCTCTTATTTTTCATTAAGATCTTTTTGGACTTTTGTGTAGGGCCTCAATCAATTCATTTCCTAACCTTTGCTAGAGCACCGTCTTTAGGGAATTCACAGCACCTGCAAAAGAGGAAATCAAGGCATCAATCAAGGCATCAAAAAATTTTAATTGGCATTTATGAATTATCTGTGATTTTGTGTGATGTGTTTGAACTATGTGCCATAGCGAAGATCGGAATTAAACTAAACTGTAAGCCTAAAATGAAACCTGCTCTGATACCTATTGAAAACATCCTAAAGGTAGGGTTAATAGGGTGTATGTCACAAATGAAAAATATGCAAGCAACAGAATCTATCAGAGTGCACACAATCACAGATTTTCAATAGAGTTGGTACACCACCAAGGCTCCCCGCATATACTCTGACCTCTCCCCAAGGATTTACTCCTATTATAACCAAAAGAAAAACTTAATCACACTTACGGGTGATGATCGAACCGTCACAAGAAAAGTACAAGGAATATACCGCCTAATGATAACCTCTAAATGAACATATTCAAAAATACAAATCACGTTAAAAATTCTGAAAAATTAATCCAATACAAAGATTAAAATCAAAATTATATCACTGTAGCATAAAAAGTAAAGTTGTGGTCGTTTTGGAAAAAACGGTTCATCGAAGTTATGTGCTTTTAAGTGTCGTCCATAGAACTCCTTCTTATTCCCTTTGATGAAACTTTAAATCCTTTCATGAAGATGAAGTTGCGGCTTGCTAGGGAAGATGGACAAATGAAGTTTTGGCCGGCTTAAGGATTGATCTCTCTATGATTTTTTTCTCTCTTTCTACTTTGGCCATGTGCTTTTTTTTTGGGGGGTGGGTCTATATATGATGTTGAAATCCAAGTCCTACTAGCACATAAACTCTAGTAGTTATAATCCATATTAACTCATGTTCTCAACTTAATTTGAATTCTTCTTTAACTTGAACTCTTTTAGGTTTATGAACTCTTTTGTTGCTCTTGCACATAAACTTTTGTAGTCAACTTGAATTTGTGTTCCACTTGAACCCTTGTCGCTGACTTGAACTCTTGGACAAATTCCAATTGCACATGAACTCTAGAGTTTGTAGTGACTTTGTGTTGCACATGAATTGTTCTCTTAGATTTGCAATTCTTCAATGAGTAAACTTCATCTTGGACTTGAACTCCTAAACCCCTCAGAAGTTACGAATCTGCCCATTTGACCAAGTCAGCCTTGCCAACCTGTACTGATTAGTCCACTAGGCCTTGGGATCTAATTGACTAATTTGCTATTAGTCAACTAGCTCCAAAGAACTAGTCGACTAATAACAACTGCATAATTTTCAGAGAGCTGGCTAGTTGTCTAGTAACAGTGTCTAGTTGACTAATGACTCATGTACGTTAATTTAGCCTCGTTTAGCTTTGTTTTGACCTGAAACTCACTTAGAAAACTTGTTAGTAGCCATAATACTTATTTGGCACCATCAAAATTAAAGTTCTGACCTAGTTAGTAGGCTATCTTGTCCAACAATCTCTCCCTTTTGATGATGACAAACAAGTATAGAAAATTAAGTTAATTAAATATAGAGCCATGTCAAAATATTTGCACATGATCATGAATATATTAGTTTTAGGGTTCAAGACTAATGCTGCTTTGATTATGATCAATACATTATATTAGTGAGCTAATCAATCTTATGTTTTAGTCTCAGTTTATCTTAATGATTATCTGTTGATGAGACAAAGCATAATGCTTGGAGGATGATACATTGGTTATATTAAAGATCTCGAAGAATGTTGGATTGCTCAAGCTTGGATGAAGTCATGAAGAGCATCTAATGAAGCCAAAGCTTGGAGCATAAGGATGGACATATAGTGGAGCATTGCCAAAGCTTGGATATTGATGAAGGGAAGCTCATCAAGAGGTGCCAGAGCTTAGAAGATGATGGAAAGCATCAAGGCATCAAGAACTTGAAGATTAGACTCTAAGATAAGTAATGTAATCCATGTAATATTGCATTTACTTGTTTTTCTCTTTTTGAGTCATAAGATATTGTAATGCCTTGATAGATGGTCTACTCATTCATGCATATGCATATTACCATCTTAGTGAGCCTTAGGATTATCATTGAATCCAACCCAATAGGTTCATCATACCAAATGACTCAATTGGAGTCTCTACTATCCAACAAGTGACTGTTGAAGGAAGGACATGCGACTGGGTGATTCCAGATGCCTGGCCGGCCTTCTACAACCGACTGTTGTGCACAACTCAAGTCAAATATTCTTGATAATTTATTAAGCTTTTGGAGCAGACAATTGGAGTTTATTTAACAGGGGCTTGTCTTTCTTCAGGCGCCTGGATGTTGTTCTTCAATCACATGTGTACCAAAGTGCGTAACTTGTCTTTTCTTGGCATCTCTCCAGCTTGTGTGTCAGTCACCTGATGTAGATATTACAGTCGCCTGTCATTTTTAGGCTCCTAGTCTTTTCTCGTCAGTCGTCTGAATGCACAAGTGCGTAGGTTGCATCTTCTCTGTTTCTATCCATCCTATGTGACAATCGCTTGCTGAAGGTTATTCAGGTGGCTGCTCATTTACATGTGCTTGTGTAGTCTTCTACAGTCGCCTATCCTGGCTCATATTATAGCAGTTGGGAATTATATAGCTGTTGATCAGTCGACTGTCCATCCTTCAACAGTCGCTTATCTTTGCCGTTAACTGCCAAAATCTAACTGTTGCAGAGTTCTTTCTTTTGGGGTTTTGGTTGGTTTTATGGGCTTTTCTTGGCTTCCTTTATATAGGAGATGGCTTAGTTTATTTAGAACTTTTGAAAGGATTAAGAAATCATAGAAGATCATTTCATCTCTTCTAAGTCACTCCTCCCTCATTCCCTTCATAAGATCTTCAATCTTATGCTATAGCATCAAAGCTCTAGGGAATTTCTCCAAGGGATTTCAATCGCATTCCTTTTTTTGGAGATCAACTTTCTTCTCTTCATTCATACACTCAAATGAGAAGTGTATGGGTTCATTCCTAGAAGAGAGAAAGATCATCAAGTGCAATCAAAAGCTCATCTCAAGCACTTGAGTTTCACTTGTATACGTTCTTCTTCACATTGGTAAGATCATATCAAGGCATAAGTGTTTTTTGTTTCATTTGTTTCTTGAAGCCCTAGCTTTCTTTGTGAGAGCTAGTTACTCTCTTTGTGGTAGTTTGGTGTCCTCGTGTAGGACTAACCCTAATTCTCTGTGTGGGAGTTAGTAATTCTCTGTGTGGGAATTTAACCCTTGTGGAGGGTCGATTGGGTTCTTGTGTAGGATAAAATCCTCTGTGTGAGATATCTCTGTGCGAGATTGTATTCAGTACATTGTGTAGGATCATAATGAATATTGGTGTAGCTAGATGTATCCAAGTTTGAGGAAACACGGTAAAATCCTTGTGTTTGCGTTTATTTTTATTGTGCATATTCTTTAATTTTCGCTGCTTATTGTGCTTTAATTTCAGTAACTTTTAATTAAGCACTTTGCTTGCCTTTACATTAGTCACCCCCTTTAGTGTATTGTGTAGCCCTGTGACACACCCGAAACCTACACCTAGATTCCACCCGGTGGTGTCACGATCGCCAGGCGTGTTATGGCCCCTAGGTTTCAATTCCGGGCTCAATCCGCAAGCGGACGGTGTTAAGTTGTAGTATAAATGATATCAAATCCCACAGGGACGGTGATAGTGTGTATGGGTTCTCAGTTCACTTCTAAATCTCGAAATGAGATAGCTATCGGGTTGAAAGAGTTGATTGGGGTGTTGTTGTTTCACTAAATAAAAAGGACTAGGGCATTAGGGATCACCACTAAGATCGTCGGGGATCGACGTTGGAATAGAATCCTCATGTTGCATTAGGGTTAGGGGATAAATCTCATAATTCGTACCACTCTTGTGGGTTAGAATTGTGAGGTATTTCGGTAGCTCTCGTTGACGCAATGGCGGTAGCCGTCAACGTAGCGGTATAGTTCGTCGATGGATCCCCTCAAGACACGAGCCGGGCATGGTCACGAGCCTTGATTGGATCCACTGATTTCCTTATTCGAATCCCAGAGATACCCTTTAAGCACATCAATTCCACAGACCATGGTAATGATCTCAGTACGGGTTATCTAGGGATTCGGTAGGATCGACCGAAATACTCCCCTAAATCCCTAATTCAACGTAGAGATTCAGATCTACATCTTTCCTCTAGGATCTTAGGGCTAACCCAACAACTCTAGAAACATCTACTCACACATGGCAATGTTCACGAATAAAAATACAACTTTTAGAGACGAAAACATCATAACAAATCAATGGAATCAAAATAGAAGACTTACAGCGAGAGATAGATAAGAATTGCAATTTATAGATCCAACAAAAATTCCAGATTCCCAAGCACAAGAATGCTAGAGAACCAAATTAACAATCCCAAAAGTTTCGATCCAAAAACATATTCAGAAAATTAATAAAAAAACTAACAATCAATCTCCTAAGCTGCGTCGTCTCAAAGTATTCCAAAACTCTCAAAAATGAATCGCCTCTCTACATCCGATCCCAGCTGCTCGACTTCATTGCCCAAATCGCACCCAAGCCGCATCACAAAACATTTCCAAAAATGGCCCTGGCACTGTCGACCGAGTGAGCTGCTCGGTCGATCAGTGCGTTGCTCGTTCGGTTGGTCGGACCGAGCAGCTGTGCTTCTGGACCGAGCTTGACAGGGAATCGAAAATCTTTAAAATCCTTGCTCTGCCTGCACGGGCCGAGTCAGCTCAGCTCGGTCCAAGCAGAGGTTAACTCGGTCATTGCATAGTTGCTCGGGCCGTGCACTAGATTGCTTCAACTTTGGGGTGAAAGGTTGCTCGACCAAGCAGATGAACTGCTCGGTCCGATCCATCATCGTATCTGCCTCCTTTTCTCGTTTGTGTCTGCTCGGTCCGAGCATCTATACTGCTCGACCGAGTAGTCTGGGAAATCATCTCCTGAGGCTGCTGAGCTGCTCTCTCCTCCTGCTCTCTCTCATCCACTCCTCCCGAGGATCCCAAAACATGGCGAACTCCTGTAGGGCTTCACTAATGAGCGCACTGGCGTGTCGGATGTGTATATACCCAAGTCGGGTCTCAAATCGCTCCAAAATCCATGAAAACTCATAAAACACTACGAAACTCGAAATAACGTCAGAAACGCGATATCGTAGGAAAATATGGGATTTTGGATGCGAAAACGGCATGGAATGCAATGTAATAATGATATGAAAATAGTGGAAAATATGGACACATCAAAATCCCCATGCTTGCCTCTTACTCGTCCTCGAGGAAGACGAATACTAGGTACGCCGGGAGGAAAACAAAAGAAAATAAGAGATAAAAATAAGAAGAGGGGAGAATGAAATCGAATGGAGGGTGCTAAGGATGATTTGTCAGATTTCAGGCCCTGGTAGTATATCACGATGCTCTTAAAAGTAAACATACATGCTACTGGCAATTTCTAGTTTTACAGATCATACGTCTAGCATGCAGTACAGGCTAAAGATAGGTGATCGCTTCACAATGTAACCCAAAAAGAGCGACAGTGTAGTTTTACCGCAAGCGCACGGTGTAGCGGCGAGCGGGTTATCGAACACAGGGAGGACGAATGACGGTGTCTTCTCGTAACAACCTGGCTATAAGAACATAAAAGATGGAATTTGCCTTTTGGCGATCCTGTCACAATCGTCAGACAAAGTATGGAATATAGAATCAGATAAAAGACGCCTAGGGAATGGGGAATCCCCGCTACTCACCGTATCTCGTCAATGTGATTCATTGGTATCACAATTGCTAGGGTAGAATCTCGGATGAACTAGTTGCAACTGAATGTAAAACCTAGCTCACGCTCTGGCGCTGTTGCCGGTCTATAGCTAACCTAGGGTTGGGTCCAATCTCTTGCAAACCCTAGCCTAGGCAAGCTAGCATTAGGATCAACATCATCGTTCAATCGCGCCCCGAGCCCACTCTCGTGCAAACTCGGGCCACGACCTAGGTTGGGATGGTTCTTACCCGTCCAATCTCTTGCAAACGGGTATCGGCATGGAATTGCAATCGAGAACCCTAGTATCGGTCCAATCTCTTGCAAACCGATACTACAGAAACTCAATTTCAACCCGATTCGGATTTCTAGGGTTTCCTATCGAATTGGGATCCAATCTCTTGCAAATCCCAATCGATATGAACACCTAGCTATCCGTGTTAAATCGATCCCAAACTAACCCTAATAGCAATTCTAGCAATATTTCTACCAAATCATCACAAATCAGAAATTGGGCTCGTAGGGTTCATCCCCACGCCCCAAGACGTTAGGACTACTCATAATTCATAGCACAAATACAAAAATAATCAATTGAATTAACAAGAGAATTCATCACAATATTCAAATAAGCAATAAAAATAGTATTTTTGAAGGAGAGAGAGAGAGAGAGACAAACCAATAGGGTTCTCCAAGGATCCAACAAAAATAATCTTTTCTCTCCTCTCCAATCACAATAATCTAAAGCTAAAAAAGTTTTATCTAATAAGCTGCAAAAAGTAAAGAGAAAAGCTCTCTAACCTAGGTCAAAAACTGTGGTTAAATACCCCCCAAAATCATCCAAAAAACTGTGACCAAATTGCCCCTGCGCAGCCTGAAAATCGCAATTTACGCTACAGGCAGCGCGGCTCACTCGGCCGAGTGACAAAAGTCGCTCGGCCGAGTAAGAAACCCTGAACATTTCCAGTAAGTCTGGGTCTTCGGGGGTCTTCACATCGGGTGTCGCTCGGCCGAGTGAGTTGTAGTCACTCGGCCACTCGGCCGATGGCTTCTATACACTCGGGCGGTCGGCATTTTCCACTCGGCCGAGTGGGTCTTCTGAAGCTCAGGCAGACGAAAAACAGTAAGTCGGCTCTTTTGGATGGGCGTCGTCTGAGTGCCACTCGGGCGGACGGGGTCTCGTCACTCGGCCGATGTGGCTTCCGATGCTCGGCCGAGTGACACATGAAGCGTGTCCGATCTGGCCGGCCGAGCGGGGTCTTCTGGTCGGCCGAGTGACTCATTCACTCGGCCGAGTGAGACACCAAAAATGCCATTCCAGCTTGTTTTTGCCTCCTCGTCGCTCCTGCGACGTTCTTTCTTCTTCCGCTCCTCTCCAATGGCAAAATACCCCTCGGGGAGGTCGTCGGTGACACTCTGGAGTAGGCGTATCTCGGGATCACTCCAAATCGCTCCAAATCACCTGAAATACGACAAAAACAACAAATCGTGAAAAACATCGCAATATCGTCGATATATCGTGAAAAACATGATTTGTGCGATCTAAATGGCATGCAAACATGCGGGAAAAAAGTGTAAAATATGGGGTGATCAAAATCCCCCAAACTTACCTCTTACTCGTCCTCGAGGAAGATAAGTAAAAGGCGAACCCGATGGATTTCGAAAACGAAAACGGCGGAAAATGGAAAACGAAAAACGAAGAAGAAAGAAGAAAGCGAAGAGAGAAGCTGCTAGATCATTTTCTCAGGACGTGGGTTTTGCTCAATCATATAGCATGCACCGAATGTAAAAACACATGTCAAAGAATTTTATTTCGATATCATAGTATAATGGTGCAAATAGAAATAGAAAACCCAAGAATATTGATATATCATGAAAAACGGAATAATTTTAGAATTAACATCGTCTGAATCATTTAAAGCGGTATACAATATCGCAGATCACACACTTTTCAATTGAATGCTTTCTATGAGGATTATAAGAATATCATGCAATAGAATAGAAAGAATAGAAAAGCATGGATTTCATGAAATGAGCGCTAGGCATAGATTTCTGGACTTCGTGAGGCTAAAAATAATCTCACCGAGTATAGAATATTACTTAGCCTAGGTTGTCGTGCAACGTCAAGTAGTCACTCTCTCACACATCATTGGATTCTCTCCCCCAAGATTATCTATAAGCGTGGTGGCATAAAAAAATATTTACATCCTCATTTCTATAAAGCTCCAAAAGTGATAAAAATAAAAACAAAAAGAGGGAAAGAAAGAGAGAACATGAGATGGGATCTTTTATTGAGATTCTTTTCTCTTTTCTTTTCTTTTTCTTTTCTTTTTTTTTCTTTTTTTTTCAAATAGCATATATGCACAATGATCCCAAATCAAAGAGAAATAAGGATATACAAGAATTTTTCTTTTTCTTTCTTTGGTTTTGGGAAATTTGGAGCTAGGAATTGATAGCGGGGGAAATGCCATATATTAGAATCGCTAAGGGGAGATTCACCAATGATTTTTGAAATAAAGAATTGATGTTCAAGATATGTGGAGAAAGAAGTAAATATGTCTCTCAGTTCACTCTATAAGACGTGCACGACAACTTCAGCAGGGTAATCTAATCTACTCAGTTTCGATCACAAAAAAGCTAACTAATCCAGATTCATCATAGCTAACATCATTCAATCATCCTGAAGTGAAATGTACAAATAATGCATATAGAAGTGATATAGGAAAAGAAAACGGTACTCCAGATATAAGCATTCAATGCGTGAATCTTGGTGTGTTTTCTGCGATAGCATACATATGAATATTCAGACTCAGCTAATAATAAAATTTCATCCATTTTCATGCGGAAAAAGTGTGGGTTACTATCTCTTAATGCAAGGCAAGTCATAGCATATGATATCAGAAACAAAATCTAAGACATGACAAATATAGCATGCATATATAGAGAAAGCTAACGCCACGTAATCATCATCACAGAAAAGTCATCTCTAGCATGAGATTAAAAAGAAATAAAGATAAAGGGGGAAAATGAAACTAATTACAATGCGACACACAAAGAAAATAAGAAAAACGTGATGCATGGTAAAAAGAAGAAAAAGTGATGAGAATGAGGGAAAATGCGGAAAATGGCGTGAAAAACTAAAAATAAAGGTGGTAAAGCAAAAAGAACGTGAGAACTCACTCCCCCAAGCTAAAGTGCACAGTGTCCTCAATGTGCGAAGTGTGGCACACCGAGAGACGTGTAAAGTGAGGGGAAGGTGAGGATGCATGCATGATGAAAAATAAAATAAGATAAAATAAATTAAAAATATGATGTAGACATGATGCATGCAGATATAGGAGTGAATACGATATAAAAGTGTGACACCAAAAACTCTCCCTCTCTCCCAAAAATGATATATAAATATATGATCAAAATGTGAATCCAGAACAGTGAGGGGAGGGGGGTGGCAAAAGTCATCAGGACCCAGCAGAGACGGGCAGCACAACGGCAAAAAGATCGATGGCATCAAGGGTGCCTAAGAAGGTGGGGCTGCGCCGTCTCTGTCCTGAGGCGGAGGATGAGGAGGAGGAGGAGGTGGAACAGATTGCTGAGTGGGTGTGGGTGTGGGTGTGGTAGCAGGCTGGGTGTCGGTAGGGGTGGGGGTGGGTACCTGCTGGGTGGCTGTGGGGGGGGGGGGTACGCGAGGGAGCCGATCGAGAATCTGAGTAAGGCAATAGTGAATGCCTGGTAGTAGGTCGAAACGGCTGGCCATGGTGGTGACGGTGGCAGACATGGTCCTAAGGTCGCCTCTTAGGGCACTCACCGCCCCCTCGAGAGCACGAATGCTCAGGAGTACAGTGTCGGGGGGAGGTGGTGCAGAGGGACGCACCTGTCGGTGCTGTGCAGGACGAGGCTGGCGTACTCGGGTGGTGTAGGTGATGGGCTCAGCAGGCATATGGAGGTAGGGTGCTGTGCTCACTAGTGTGGGCCTAGCCTCAGGGCGAGGCTGGGACGCAGGCAGGCGTGAAGTGGAAGCAACAGCAGCGGAAGTGGAGTATAGGAGTGGCGACGAGGAGGCCAGAGAGGTAGGTGACACAGAAGTGAAGACAGATGTCACCACACTCTCAGAAAGTACGGCTGCGGTGGGGACAGAAGTGACTACCGCTGGGGAGGAAGTGTGTGGTACGAAAGGCGAAATCCCAGCGGAGATCATGCTAACCATGGTCTCCACGACCGGAGCAAAAGAGGGCTCTCCACTCTCGACAAATGTAGGTGGGCGCTCGGGAAGCGCAGAACAAAGAGGCTCAACAGACAGAGGGCCAGCAGGAGTGGTGGTGGTGGTGGTCGTGAGCGTGGAGGTAGCGGCAGGGTCAGTGGTGGTAGCAGGCGTGGTGGTGGTGGGCTCAGCAAGTGTGCTCCCGACACTGACAGAAGTGGAGACAGAAGTGTCAGGAGCGGCAGAAGGTGCAGGGACAGGCTGAGGGGCCACGGGGTCAACGGGCGCAGCTGGGTCAGCGGGTGCAGCGTGGGCAGCGTGGGCCTGCTCGGCCTCCTCGGCCTCGAGCACGTATGCGGCGGGGATCAGAAGATCCATCGCCGGGAGCCAGTCCACCTGGGCCGGTGCAATCTGTTCCGAGCTGGGCTCGGAAGAATCATGTAATCTGCACCGTAGGGGCCGTGCAGCCAGACCCAGTGTCACTCACCGTGCGGATGAATCATCTTCATCCGGGCCATAACGTCTATGGACAATGAAGTGGGGCCCAGAGAACGACGCAAATCGGCCGGTAGGTCCTCGCCGGTCATCAAGGTGAGCAGGGTGATCAGACCGCCGCAGCATATCGATGAGTGAGCGCCCACCGATACGATGATGCGGTCCAAAAACCAGCTCTTGATATCAATCACAACGGCGGGGACCAACTCGTCACTGTCCCTAGCTAGAACTCTGGGACGCGTCATCGCATAGAGCATATAAAGCTCTGGCGTGGACATCGTCCCAGGCTCATACCTCGCCAAAAAGGTAGTCGCCATAAGGCGCTGAGCTATGCGGAGGCAGGGATGGACGATGGCTGAGGCCTTGGCCCTACTAGGGTCAAAGGCAGCAGGTAGACCAGTGATCCGGGCCCAGAAGGCGCCAGAATCAAACGAAGGTGGGGGAATGTGAGTGGGGGCATAACCACGGTCGGCCCCGGGGACATCGGGCCACGAGAAGAATGCTCTCATCATACAGAGAGTGACCTGGCACTCCCAGTCCATGAACCTAAATGAGCATCCCTCGTCGGTCCAGGCGATAGAACTAAGGACCTCAAGTGTCAGACGGAGAAACGTGTCCGCCGACACCTGAAAGAAATCTCGCCAGCCCACGTTGTCATACAACGTGAGCATCCCCTCGAGTACCCCCAGGCGTCCTAGGTCTGCAAGGTGTGTGAACCTGGAGGGTACGATCGAGCGCTGGGAAATGCGCTCGAAGACGGCACGGTGTGCGTCGTCTCGGAACGTAATCCCGAGCGGCCTGACAAGTGGAGCCGGTGGCGGTGGTACGGGCTGTGGGATGGCAGGGAGTGGCTGTGCGGGGGTGTGCGGGGTGTGTGGGCTATGCGGGGTGTGCGGGGCCTGCAGGCTGTGCTGGGTGAACGGGGTGTGGTGGAGTAGGCGGAGGAGAGTCCTCCACCTTGTGGGAGGGGCCGGCATCATCTGACCGCTTCCGCTTGGCGGAAGCTCTCCTCGACCTCGGCCGTGTCCGGGGCGGCATATGGCCCCCGAGAGCTCACCTAATATGTGAAAAATGCGACGTGCGTAAAAAAAAGGAAAAAGTATACCACGACACGCCGCGAGAGCAAAGTAATGGAAGCGTGCGAAGACGACGCCTCCACGT
Source organism: Scilla litardierei (assembly GCA_030789695.1). Classification (NCBI taxonomy): domain Eukaryota; kingdom Viridiplantae; phylum Streptophyta; class Magnoliopsida; order Asparagales; family Asparagaceae; genus Scilla; species Scilla litardierei. The sequence continues at coordinate 141,060,235 of CM061141.1, forward strand.
AGCCCAAAACAATCCCCGGAAGCTCCCCTGGGCTCCCCTAAGCTCCCCAAATTTACCTGCGCATAAAACGAAGAGATTAGCGTGTAATATTCAAAACGTATGGGGGGTTAGGGGTAGAATAGATAGAAATTGAATTTAATTTGGGTTTGGGGTTCGTTTAACACATGGATCGTCAAGAAATACGAGAGAGACGAGAAAATAGGGCGAAAAATTGGGTTACTGGAGTTGGCCGGAGGAGTGGCTGCCGGCGGCGACTCGGGCGAGGGGCGGCGGCGTTCGGCTGGAGTTGGGTGGCCGAGCGCCGGCGCGGGGTCGGTGATCGGGCGAGCGAGGGGGGGGGGGGGGGATCGGGCGCTGGGGATGCGAAAGGTCGGGATTTTTGGGGTTTAGTTCGTTTCGAAAAACGCGCTGCCCTTACGCCCCCTTTTATAGAAAAAGTTACGACTCGGCTGAGTGACTAAGTCGCTCGGCCGAGTGAACTCAACGGAAAATATTGGAAAATTTCCCCCGCTAATGACTCGGCCGAGTGTCTTTGCCACCCTCGGCCGAGTGGAGTAAGTACATTCGGCCGAGTGGCTCAAGCTACTCGGCAAGACTCGCCCCAGGACTGTATCAGTTTCACTCGGCCGAGTGAATATATATACTCGGCCGAGTGTCAATTATACTGAAATCAAGAAAAGAAACAGAGAGTTGGGTACAGCAGACTTCCCTCGTTCGTGAGCCGCTCGGGCGGACGAACTTGTGTGCTCGGCCGAGTGACTAGTATACTCGGCCGAGTGAACCATGTTTTCTGCTGTTTGGCTTCATTTGGGCTCTAAACTCTGTTTTTCTTCCTCCAGTCGATTTCATCTTCCTCCTAAGCATCGAGCGTATTCCTGGAGCGCTCCTTGTCTCCTCGTTCATCCTCCTCATGATGGATTTCCCTATCTCTTCTCCTGTCAAGAAAAATAGGACCCGTTATCACAAAATTTTTGGTCGAACGACTCAAAACACTAATAATTTCTAAAACAAAAATAAAGAAAAAGTAAAAATAAAGCGATAACCGTCGGGTTGCCTCCCGACAAGCGCTCGTTTAAGGTCGTGAGCTCGACCCCCTTTGATTTTCAATTAATGCGGGATATTTGGTGCATAGGAGATGCACTCGTCAAATTTTCCGGGGAGAACGCTTGGATTCGGAAGTTGCGGCGGCGTGTTCTCCCTCGGTGGTCTCTCGTCTCGAATAGTGTTGGGGGGTGGCTCCCCCAAGCTAGTGCTTGCTCCGGTCCTCGGCTTCGCCGGTGACACCGATTTCCGTATCGGCGGAGCTTTCTTCGGAGACTTCAATTTTGAGAGCTTGCAAAGCTCTCGAATCCTTGCGACATCAGCGTCGCCTTCATCAATTTCAGTGGAGAAGTCGGGGGACTCATTTATCAACTCTTCTTGGCCCAAATCTGGGCCTTCTTCGAAATCTTCATTGAATAGAGCACCGATCGAATGGGGGATCGCCTCCTCAATAACCTCGTCAAGGAGGTCCATATAGTCCAGCTCCTCGTGGTAAGGCATGTGTTTCACTGCCTTAGGAATATGAAGCTCCACCTCGATGTTGCCGACGTTCAATGTTAGGGTACCTTCTCGTACGTCGACAATGACACCGGCGGTGGCGAGGAACGGGCGTCCAAATATTAGCGACGTGTCTCCCTCCTCCTTGACATCCATGATCACAAAGTCACACGGCAATCATATGCCCCCCGGGACTTATAGCGGGATGTCCTCTGCGATCCCTACCGGCCTTGTGATCCGCCCATCGGCTAGTTGTATCCGCATGTCGGTAGGCTTCAATTTTGTCCCGGTGTTTAGTCTTTGGAACATAGAGAGAGGCATGAGGCTAACACTAGCCCCTAAGTCCACTAATGCCTTTTGAAGGGGGACGCCACCTAAGGTGCAAGGAATCCAAAAACTCCCCGGGTCTTTGAACTTAGCGAGCTCCTTCTCTCTCTGGGTGAACCAAGTTCCCTCCTCGGCTAGCATTATTTTCTCCTTCCTCTTTCTCCCCGAAATCAAATCCTTTAAAAATTTTGCGTATGTCGGGATCTCAATGATAGCATCAAGGAAGGGAATATTGAGGCTTACCCCTCTCAAATATTCGAGAAACTTCGCTAGTCGCTTCTCCATCTTTGCTCTAGCAAGCCTCTGAGGGAATGGGACCGGTGGCATAAAACGCCTCTCTTCAAGCAATTGCTCCGCTCTAGACTTCTCTTTTTCTTGCGGCACTTTCTCCTCCTCAACTTCAACGACCGGCTCAATCGGCTCTACATTCTCCTCCACGGGCTCCTCGGTAGGAATCATGACGGGAGTGGTATCCTTACCGCCTCTAGTTGTAACGGCAACCACGGCATTGATGTGGCCGGTGGCGCCCCGTGGGTTTTGCTCGGGTTGAGCCGGTAATTGTTGAGTATTCCGATTGAGCAACGCCAATTGCTCCGAGATTTGGCCTACAATGGTTGTAAGAGAGTCTTGGCCCGCCTTCAAGGAAGCATTGATTTTCTTTTGCTCGACCATAAACTCCTCCACCTTAGCTTCAAATTCGGATCGTTGATGAGCTTGTGGGGGGTTTGCATTTCTCCACCCTTGATTGTATCCGGGCGGCCTATAGGGTCCAACTTGTTGCTTTGGTGCGAAATTTTGTTGTGGAGGCTCCCTCGGTGGATAATGTTGTTATTGTTGCGGTGGCGGTCGAGCTTGTTGAGGTAGTTGTTGCGGCGGGTTCAATGCTCCATCATTGTTTGCATATGAGAAATCGGGATGGTTTCTAGTGGCCGGATTGGCCCAATATCCTTGATTTCCCGCGACGTATTATACTTGCTCCAAGGATCCCTCTCCTTGTTCGCCTCCCAAATACATAGCCTGAGATTGGTCTTGCCAATCACACATTTGATTCGTTGGTGCGGAGGTGGAAGGGGTTCCTTGGGGCTCCGTGATATACTTCTCCAGTCTCTCCACTACCTTGTGGAGAGAATCAAACTTGTTTGTCAGCTCCGCTACGGCCTTTGCCTCATAAATGCTAGATGGCTTCAAGGAGGACGAAGAGTGTCCTCGCTCGTCGCCCCATTGTTGATTGTTTGAGGCCATCTCCTCAATTAGGGCCGTAGCTTCGTCGGGAGTCTTCGATAGGATGACACCATTTGCCGCCGCATCAATAATCTGCTTGGTCCCCGGTTGGAGACCATTGTAGAAGCTATGGACTAGCTCCCAATCTTCGATGCTATGGTGGGGGCATTGATGCTGCAGATCTTTGAAACGCTCCCAAGCCTCATAGAGTGTCTCTTGAGGTCCTTGCTTGAAGGACATAAGAGCACTCCTAATCTTTACCGTCTTGGAGGGTGGATAGAACTTGTCAATGAACGCACTCGCTAACTCGTCCCATGAGGTAAAGACTCCGTCAGCTTGCGTCCTCAGCCAGTAAAGAGCTTTGTCCTTTAATGTGAATGGGAAGAGGCGCAGTCTGATGGCATCTAGGGTGACGCCCGGCATCTGAAATGTGGCGCACTTCGACAAAAATAGCTGGATGTGATAGCGAGGATTTTCATGGGCGTTCCCATGAAATGGATCCTGCTGCATCAGAACCACTAGTCCAGTCTTCAGCTCAAAATTCTTGTCGGCCGCCAACTCCGGCACGGCAATGGATGAGGTCGTAGAAGAGGTCTTAGGCCGAAGCCTATCGCGAATGGAGATGATCCTCGCCATCCTTTCCGCCAATTGTTCCGCAGTTTCCGGGTTGGTCATAAACCTCCCTTCCGGAATTTGTCTCCTCTCCGCTCTAATTCTCCGCACGGTACGTTCGATCTCGGGATCAAATAATATAGCTTCAGGGTCCGCCGTGGATCTCGTGTACATGCAATGAGAAAATAGAGTTTCAAAGAAATGATTAGCACAGTGGAAGGGTTAGATAAAAAATAAAGAAATAAAACAAAAAGAAGAAATAGCTAGGGTGATAAGATCAAACACTATCGCCTCCCCGGCAACGGCGCCAAAAACTTGATCGCTTCACAATGTAACCCAAAAAGAGCGACAGTGTAGTTTTACCGCAAGCGCACGGTGTAGCGGTGAGCGGCTTATCGAACACAGGGAGGACGAATGACGGTGTCTTCTCGTAACAACCTGGCTATAAGAACAGAAAAGATGGAATTTGCCTTTTGGCGATCCTGTCACAATCGTCAGACAAAGTATGGAATATAGAATCATATAAAAGACGCCTAGGGAATGGGGAATCCCCGCTACTCACCGTATCTTGTCAATGTGATTCATTGGTATCACAATTGCTAGGGTAGAATCTCGGATGAACTAGTTGCAACTGAATGTAAAACCTAGCTCACGCTCTCGCGCTGTTGCCGGTCTATAGCTAACCTAGGGTTGGGTCCAATCTCTTGCAAACCCTAGCCTAGGCAAGCTAGCATTAGGATCAACATCATCGTTCAATCGCGCCCCGAGCCCACTCTCGTGCAAACTCGGGCCACGACCTAGGTTGGGATGGTTCTTACCCGTCCAATCTCTTGCAAACGGGTATCGGCATGGAATTGCAATCGAGAACCCTAGTATCGGTCCAATCTCTTGCAAACCGATACTACGGAAACTCAATTTCAACCCGATTCGGATTTCTAGGGTTTCCTATCGAATTGGGATCCAATCTCTTGCAAATCCCAATCGATATGAACATCTAGCTATCCGTGTTAAATCGATCCCAAACTAACCCTAATAGCAATTCTAGCAATATTTCTACCAAATCATCACAAATCAGAAATTGGGCTCGTAGGGTTCATCCCCACGCCCCAAGACGTTAGGACTACTCACAATTCATAGCACAAATACAAAAATAATCAATTGAATTAACAAGAGAATTCATCACAATATTCAAATAAGCAATAAAAATAGTATTTTTGAAGGAGAGAGAGAGAGACAAACCAATAGGGTTCTCCAAGGATCCAACAAAAATAATATTTTCTCTCCTCTCCAATCACAATAATCTAAAGCTAAAAAAGTTTTATCTAAAAAGCTGCAAAAAGTAAAGAGAAAAGCTCTCTAACCTAGGTCAAAAACTGGGGTTAAATACCCCCCAAAATCGTCCAAAAAACTGTGATCAAATTGCCCATGCGCAGCCTGAAAATCGCAATTTATGCTACAGGCAGCGCGGCTCACTCGGCCGAGTGACAAAAGTCGCTCGGCCGAGTAAGAAACCCTGAAAATTTCCAGTAAGTCTAGGTCTTTGGGGGTCTTCACATCGGGTGTCGCTCGGCCGAGTGAGTTGTAGTCACTCGGCCGATGGCTTCTATACACTCGGGCGGTCGGCATTTTCCACTCGGCTGAGTGGGTCTTTTGAAGCTCAGGCAGACGAAAAACAGTAAGTCGGCTCGTTTGGATGGGCGTCGTCTGAGTGCCACTCGGGCGGACGGGGTCTCGTCACTCGGCCGATGTGGCTTCCGATGCTCGGCCGAGTGCACACATGAAGCGTGTCCGATCTGGCCGGCCGAGCGGGGTCTTCTGGTCGGCCGAGTGACTCCTTCACTCGGCCGAGTGAGACACCAAAAATGCCATTCGAGCTTGTTTTTGCCTCCTCGTCGCTCCTGCGACGTTCTTTCTTCTTCCGCTCCTCTCCAATGGCAAAATACCCCTCGGGGAGGTCGTCGGTGACACTCTGGAGTAGGCGTATCTTGGGATCGCTCCAAATCGCTCCAAATCACCTGAAATACGACAAAAACAACAAATCGTGAAAAGCATCGCAATATCGTCGATATATCGTGAAAAACATGATTTGGGCGATCTAAATGGCATGCAAACATGCGGGAAAAAAGTGTAAAATATGGAGTGATCAATAAGGATCTACTGAAATAACGCCATCAATTCATATCATCTCATGCAATCCATAGAGTCTAGTACAGAAAAGTTGGCAATGCCCTTTTCAATCACAGATACACAAGGAGCATATAGAAATCACACAACATGCAATAGAGAATAGAAAAAGTCAAGCCATTCAGTTATTCATTTCGATTCGTGAAAAATCTCCAAAAACTAAAGCATTTCGTAAAGTTTAAGTATTATTAAATTTCTCCGTTATGCACCGTCTCCACTCTAACGTCATGCTCACTCATGTGATCAGTTGGCTTATCCTCCCAAGCTTAGCTTGAGGCGTCGCATCTAGGAATAGGATATGAAACTTTTTCTTTCTCTTACCAGTATACATGATAGCTTCTAATGAAAGGAACAAAACAATTTTTATTCTTTTTCTTTCTTTTTCTTTTCTTTTTCACATATGAATATATACATTTTTTTTCTCTTTTTTTTCCTTTTTTACTTAGAAGCTATACTTTATCCTTTTTGGGGTTGGGAAGTGAGATGCGGTAAAGAAAGCTGTGGGGTGTAACCAACTGATATGTAGAGAAATATATAGGTATGTGGAGAATGAAAATAACATATCTCTCGGTTCACTCATAAGATGTGCACAACGGTTTGATAAAGTAATACCCTAACTAGACTCATAAATAGCATGGATATTTTCATTCATCTAGACGAATACTGAAAAGGCATGCAGCAATAGGCACAATGATATCAGGCATGCAAACAGAAGTGAATAAGATAAAAACAGATGCTCCAAGTGTTCTAGTGATGCGTGAACCTAGGTGCATTACCCAATGTAGTGCATACTAGATACTAATTCATGCATTTGATTTTCAATTCATTTCAAGCATTAAATCAGATAGATCAGCAAAAGAAATGCACACATATAGATGGTAAAACTGAAATTTACCCTAATAGCTTGCAATAGATAGCAAGCCTCGCGAATAACTACTAAGGCTACGAGAGATATCATCATGCAGGCCATCCTTAGCATAAAAAGAGAATAAGGCGGAGAAAATAGGAAAATAAAGAAAAAGGGATGCATGCATGGTAAAAAGCAGAAAATATGATGCAGAATGAGAAAAAAATAAAAAGACGCGGAAAAGTGGTGAAAAAGTAAAATAAAAACTGAAATAAGGAAGAAAATGTAAAGAGAAAAATGAAAAATAAAGCTGTAGCGCTCATCCCCCAAGCTAAACCTAGCAGTGTCCTCACTGCTAAGAAAACGCTAGTAGGCGGGAGATGATGCTAAACAGGGTGCGGTGGGTGGGGGAATAAAAACTGTGCAAAAAGAAAATAAAAACATGACATGATGCAATGCTAAATGGAGACGATGCATGTGTGGGGTGTCGCCTCCAAGCTTTGTAAGTGCAGGGCCCCGCATAGACAGATGGACTCAATAATAAGTGAGGGAGGCAAAAACGGGTAAGGACGACATCAAGCAGAGGCACCACCCTCTGGGGGTGGTGATGGGTCCCTCTGCTGTGGACCAGGCAGTGTGGGTGGAGCAGTGGTGGAAGTGTGAGGCTTAACTAAATATAGCACAAGGGCGGAAAGGGGATCTACTGTGAAGTCCAACTCAGAAGTGGAAGAAACAGGCTCTGCAGAAGCCTGGGAAAGTGTAGCACTGAGTGGTGAGATGGAGGTCATAGTGGATGGCGTGGGTGGGTGGGCAGGGTCAAGGATCACTGTAGGTGGGCCACGTATCTTGAGGAGGTCTATGATGGATGCCAAGTCTGACTCGACTCTCGAGTGGTGTGACGCCGTGGAGCGTACAAAGTCGTCAAAATCTCTCCGTAGGAGAGAAGTCAACTCCTCTAATGCTGTAAGGCGACCGTCTGTAGTACGGGAGTCGGGTGGAGGGCAGGGAATGTGACAGTGAGTCACCACTCTTATGAATCGGTCCCGTGTAGATGATGCACGGTGCCTAGCATGGAAGGTAGGAGAGGGTGAGCTCGAAGGTAACTCAGAAGCGGTAGAAGAAAGAGTGGTCGTCGACACAGAAGTTTGGACAGACGTCGAGACGCTCTCCGTGAAGATGGCCACGGATGATGAGGAAGTGGTGCCGGAAAGGGGAATCAGGTGACCTAAAGAAAGAGGAAGTGAAGCTATGAGGTCACTGAGAGAAGGAAGAGTGGGGGCATGGTCGTGCTCTCTGGAAAATCGAGATCTATGAGATCAGGAGCAAACAGGATATCGGTGCCCTCTGGCACGGAAACAATGGAGACAGTGGTCTGAGTCTCGGGGCAGGAGGTGGAGACAGTCCCCGGAGACTCGGCAGCGGTGGAAACGGTGGATACAGAGGTGGAAGTCGAAACGGCTCCCGAGTGTGGAGGGTGTGAGGGAGGACTAGAAGGCCAGCTACCAGGGATGCAATGTCGTGCAACTTGTACACATTGGAGCGTGGGATCAGGTCATCGGCTACTGCCTCGACGGGTGCTCCTGGCGGCTTGACTACATGGCGGGCTGGTAGTGGGTCGACCCGAGGAATCATCCAGTCAAGCAGGACAGCTGGGTGTGTGTGAGTTAAGGGGAGTTGAGCACCATATGAGGAGTTTGGTGGGTGCCTACAAGATAAAGCCAGTGACGACTCCCGTAGGGTCGGATGATATGCATATGCTCGAGCACGCCGAGGGTCAAGCGTGTCGGGCCAACAGGGGTGTGAAGGTCATCTGGAATGTCGATATCAAGCATCCTGGGAAAAATGGTAAAGAAACCACCGCAGCAGATGTCCGTGGAAAAGTAGGTGGTGGTAGTCTGGTAAAGGCTGTGACACAACCAGTAGGCTGTGTTAGAGAGCATGAATGGGCGAAGGGAGCCATCCGGGTGAAAGCGTAGAGGCCGAGTCATACCTGTAAGGTGGGTAAGCTCTGGTAGGGACATGGTCCCGACCTCAGGCCTGCAGAAGATAGTGGTGGCTGAGTTCCGCTGAGCGTAACGAAGGCATGGGTGCACGATGCACGATGCCTTCGCCCGGCTAGGGTGATACTGATCAAGGCCTGAAATACGCTCCCAAAAGGCTCGAGCATCAAATGTGTCCACATCATAGATAGGAGAAAAGGCTGCTCTGGGCTCGGGGATGGCAGGGAAGTGGAAGTACTCGCGGATCATAGTATGTGTAATAGTGCAGTCGTGATCTATGAGCCGAAGAGTGATGCCATCACCTGCAGGGATGCGAGCGAGGGAGCTAAGAGCCTCTAGTGGAATGTGGGTGTAGGTGGGGGCATGGACACCGAGGAAGCGGTCGAAACCAATCGCCCGGTAGAGATGATGGACACCCTGAAGGAGTCCGAGGGATCGAAGGATAGGCACGTCTATGAACAAAGTAGGTACGAGACGACACTGAGAGAGCCTAACAAAGCGCTCTCGGTGCGCGTCGTCTCGGAACGTGATGCCAAAGGTCCAGAGATGTGCATGCAAGGCATCCCTGGTGGGGGCAGGGTGTGGGGGTGATGATGTAGAGGCGGTGGATGGTACTGTGGTGGGGATATGGGCTGTGGTGGTAGGGATAGTGGCGACATTGATAGGTGTGGTAGTGGTAGTGGTGGGAGCTATAGTAGATGGTGTGGTAGTAGTGGTAGAAGTGGTGGAGGTGGTAGTGAGTCGGGCACGACGGGGGGGGTCGGGAAGAGGAGGCGCCAAAAACTTGACGCACCCGAAACCTACACCTAGATTTCACCCGGCGGTGTCACGATCGCCAGGCGTGTTATGGCCCCTAGGTTTTAATTCCAGGCTCAATCCGTAAGTGGACGGTGTCAAGTTGTAGTATAAATGATATCGAATCCCACAGGGACGGTGATAGTGTGTATGGGTTCTCAGTTTACTTCTAATTCTCGAAGTGAGATAGCTATTGGGTTGAGAGAGTTGATTAGGGTGTTGCTGTTGTTTCACTAAATAAAAAGGACTAGGGCATTAGGGATTACCACTAAGGTCGTCGGGGATCGACGTTGGAATAGAATCCTCACATTGCATTAGGGTTAGGGGATAAATCTCACAATTCGTACCATTCCCGTGGGTTAGAATTATGAGGTATTCCGGTAGATCTCGTTGACGCAATGGCGATAGCCGTCAACGTAGCGGTATAGTTCGTCGATGGATCCCCTCAAGTCACGAGCCGGGTATGGTCACGAGCCTTGATTGGATCCACTGATTTTCCTATTCGAATCCCAGAGATACACCTTAAGCACATCAATTCCACAGACCATGGGCATGATCTCAGCAGGGGTTATCTAGGGATTCGGTAGGATCGATCGAACTACTCCCCTAAATCCCTAATTCAACGTAGAGATTCAGATCTACATCTTCCTCCTAGGATCTTAGGGCTAGCTCAACAACCCTAGAAAGATCTACTCACACATGTCAATGTTCACAAATAAAAATACAACTTTTAGAGACGAAAACATCATAACAAATCGATGGAATCGAAATAGAAGACTTACAACGAGAGATAGATACGAATTGCAATTTATAGATCCAAAGAAAATTCCAGATTCCATAGTGCAAGAACGATAGAGAACCAAATTAACAATCCCAAAAGTTTCGATCCAAAAACGTATTCAGAAAATTAATCAAAAAAAACTAACAATCAATCTACTAAGCTGCGTCGTCTCAAAGTATTCCAAAAACTCTCAAAAATGAATCGCCTCTCTCCATCCGATCACAGCTCCCCGACTTCACTGCCCAAATCATGCCCAAGCCGCATCATAAAACATTTCCAAAAATGGCCCTGGCACTGTCGACCGAGTAGGTTGCTCGGTCGAGCAGTGCGTTACTCGTTCGGTTGCTCGGACCGAGCAGCTGTGCTGCTCGACCGAGCTTGACAGGGAATCAAAAATCTTCAAAATCCTCGCTCTACCTGCACGGGCCGAGTCAGCTCAACTCGGTCCGAGTAGAGGCTGACTCGTTCACTGAATAGTTGCTCGGGCCGTGTTGGATATGGATGACGTTTGTACACCCTTGTAGGGGATGTACGAGGGAATACGGACCTCGAACGTCGCGTACACGAAGTCGTGTGCAAAGGGAATCTGTTCCCTTGCGGAGAGGATCTCTAGATTAGTGGGAAAGTCACATTATATGTGCATAAGTGCATGCGACATATGGCTAATAAAGGGGGAAAATCTTAAGCTTATGTTGTACCATGCATATGGTACAACTTAAGCTTATAATGTGCCATGTATGATGGTACGCTTTAGTTAAATTGTTCCAAAGGAACAATTACTCCTAAAATAACTACCTTGGGGGCTATAAATAAGACCCAAGGCTTAGCCATTTCCTTACACTTTTTCATGGTATTCTTGCCTTGCATTTCATTCTAGCGAAGCTCTGCAGAAATCCTTCCTCTCTCTTTATCCAAGTTCTTAATCTAAAAGTAGAGATTTAGATTGTGGATTTAGTAGCCTTACTCCGTTCGTGAGAAGACTCGACCCGTCGTGGCGAATCCGAAGGCGAAGTTCCGAGACTACCGTGCCGCATACGCAAGCGTAAGTCTCAACTTCATTTATCGATCCTAACGCTGTTTTGACAGGATCCTACATTGGTATCAGAGCCATACGGGTTCGCCCCGGTCAAAAACCACCGCCACATCGAACCGATGAACGAGGCGTTGTCTTTTTCACGAATGGGTATCCTACCATTACGGATATGGTAGGAACGCTTCGTGACGGAGAGAACGTAGCGGTTGTTCTTTTCACTTAGGGTCTCCTATCATTACGGATATGGTAGGAACTCTCCGTGACGGGAAGAACCGACCGTTCATATCGTCAAGCTCGCTCTCTTCATGGATGCTGAGTCTCCATTCATAGGGAATGTGAACTCTCTTCATATGGAGCGCGTAGTTTACGAACTTTAAAATGTGTTATTTTTCATTTTTGGCACACGGCCATTAGAGAATAACTACTTTCTCGACGAACGGGTGCTTCATCGACGAACGGGTGCTTCATCGAGGAAGATGATGGTAGTTATCTACATCGGAGAAGATGAATTTTGGCGCATGTGCACCATGGCCAAATGGGCTATGAAGGCCATGCACCCCCCTCCCCATGTGGAGGGGGTTGGCTACGGCCAATAACCACCGCGACCACCCCATCAAGGGGGAGGAGTGCATGCGGCCACCCCATGAAAGGGGGAGACCGGCCATGGCCAAAGGGCCATGGCCGGTTAAGCCCAATAAGGCATGGCCGGGCCCTGGCCGGCCGGCCCTGGCCGGCCACGACCAGGGCCAGAATGCCCTGGCCGCGGCCAGGCCAGTGCCTGGCCTCCCTGGCCGCGGCCAGGGCAGGGACCCTGGCCCCCGGCCAGGGCCTGGCCGCCCTGGCTGGCCCCGGCCCTGGCAGAGGCCAGGGCCTGGCCAGTCCTGGCCTCGGCCAGGGCCTGGCCAATGGCCGGCCCTGGCCGCTGCCAGTGCCACGGTCGGCCCTAGCAGCGGTCAGGGCCTGGCCGAGGGCCGGCCTGATCGTGTCACGCCCCGCTTCCCAAAAATATGGAGGCGAAGCGTGAGAAGGTCCGCTCAGACTTGAAGCTACAAAGCTGCAAGTCCGATAAGCGTCAATCAAATTTAAAACTGCAGGTCCTTGCAACGCGAGCGAAACAAGATAATAATAATGAAATGAGACAAAGAATAATCTCAGAATATCCAAAAATATAAATTCCAACATCGCAGAAAAAGCCACCAGGCTGAAATAAAAGAGAGTCTACAGGCCCAAACATGGCCAACAAAAGTACAACGTACAAAACAAAGGTGCCACGCACCAACAACTAACAAAAGGCCTAAAACAAAAGAAGGCTCAACAAGGACTCAAAGAATAGTCACCGGTGTCCACAAAACTCCTCCTGGGTAATCATGGACTCAGACTCAGTGTCAGCAAAGCATCACGTACACAGCAACGGTCTCCGGCTCAGGGTCTAACATGTGACACCCAAAAGAGCAAGGGGCACATGTCAGCAAGTCTACTAGAGACTTGTGCAAGGAAACTGAAAGTAGGCAAAAGTAAAGCAACCTAGCAGTTCTAGCATGAATGCGATGACATGGCATTTAAAGTATGAGTGCAACAGGTAAAGTAAAGTAAAGTACGAGCATGGCATTTAAACATGGCATGGATGACAAGTATTACATGAATCATTCACAAGACAAGTACAAGACAAGGAAAGTAAGCACCTCGTGCACAGAGATTCTGTCTTTTGGCTAGAGGGCTGATCAGGCCACTCCTAAGCTCAAGTAACCGTTTATCCTTACCCTTCCACGTGTGTCGAGCCAGGGACTTACCCCTGAACTTGGAATGCTCGCTTCTGGATCACGAGCCAGGAAGTGTTTTACCAAGTATGGCGTAGGGGTGCACCTAGCCGGACAAGGAGTACGAGTACAAGTATTGTAGCGTGTGCTACGAATGCGACATTCAATGCATGGATGACATGACATGGCAAGTAGTAAGGCGTACAGGTAAGGAAAGTAAACGTGACAGTTTAGTATGCATGAACAACAAGTTTAAAGGGTTGGATCTAGCTTCGTTGTCAAGCTAGATCAATTATGTGACAGATCTAGTTTCGTTGTCAAACTAGATCAAGTAGGCGTCTAGCCAGCTATCATTTCACTGACTAGTCTCTTTTACGCTAGGAGCAAGGAAGTGGCCTAAAAACATGGCCATACACAAGAGTTGGCAAGTTTCACTTGCCTGCAAGTACGACGTCTGAGAAACACCGTCCAAGAGAGTCCAAAATCACAATTATCCTACGTGCACAAGTCCACCGACCTAAAGTCCATATTATTAATCTTGATTAGTGAATTTAAAACATTTAAAATACTTTAAAAATACTGATTTTAGTCTTGATTAGCAAGCAATTGGGTTGGGGGTCCTAGGGGTGCAAAGCGTTACCTCAACACGACGCGAAAGCTACACCGGCGTCGGGTAGCGACGCCGGGGGTTGGAATAAGAGAACGCGCTCCAAGTCCTGATTCCAAATTAGATTCCTCGCTGGAAAGTTCAGAGCATCAACCGGAGCAACGGTTCCAGATTCCAAAGCTAGTATGTGCGGCGACGGGCTACGACGTGTCGCAACGTCGTACACGGCGAATCGTTGGAGAGAAAGCACCTAGGTGGGGCCCACAGTAGTCCTAGGGACCTTTGGGGGACCCACAATACCTCTGGAGAACTTGGGGGTCCCACGGTGGCAAGTGGTGCGACGGGTGCTGGGTTACGACGTTTGCTCTCGGTCGTACACAGCCAAATGCGGGGAGCTCTCTCGGTCGGACACATGGGAACGGGCTGTGCAGCAGCGGGGGTCGGTCGCAAGGTCGGGGCTCTCGGTCGGTGCGGGGCAATGTTTCGGTCGGGCACCTTGGATGCGGGGGAGCGGGGCGCTGCAACGTTGCAATGGTTGCAATGTTGCGGAGCTACGGTCGGTGCGGAGATGCGCCTCTGTCAGACACGGCGTTGGGCGGAGGATGAAGTGGGTTGGTGCGGACGGCTGTGCGGAGCGGGGTGCGGGCTTGAGCTCTCGGTCAGACCGAGAGCTCCTCTCGGTCGGTGCGGAAGAACGGAGCGGAGCGGTGCGGGCCAAGCTGGGTGCGGGGGCGGCCAGTGGTCGGAGCGGGGGAACGGGCTCGGTTTCCTCGGTCAAAGCGGGAGATCTTCGTCGCAACGTTGCGACGATTCGTCGCAACGTCCAATTTGGGTTTTGGAAGTGGCTAGGGTTATTTTCTTGCGAATATAGGTCTTCCTAGAGGTTGTTTATATAGTGTAGATGGGTTGACTAGGTCTAGGGCTAATCCTAATGAGATTAGAAGTTTAAAATAATTTAAAATTTGAAATCCAACTTCTCCAACTCACCCAAGGGTTTGACCTGGTCCAAATGAGCTGGAAATTGGCTCAAAAATTCTTTAAAACGTTTTAAACTCAAATAAATTTTCTTTGGCCGAATATAATTTAAAAATTAATTATTAAAAATATTATAAAACTTGCTAAAAATATAAAAGTGGTCAAATAAACTCCAAAAATTATAAAATAAATATCGGGGTGATCGTGTTGACGAGAGTGAGCTAACTAAGAAGACGGATCTCAATTTCGACGTCGGACGACGAAACTAAAATTAGAAACGTCTCCCGTCAAAAGTGAAAATCGCCACGTCTCATCGAGTAAGATTAAATTGTGGGAAAACGACTCGGGAAACGTCGTTCCAAATTAGTGCCACTATTTAATACTCTCAGAGACGTTCATAACGGCATATCACACTAAAGTGTTCACAAACAAGCAAAGTCTAAAACAAACACGTGCACGGCTAAAAGCACGTGCACGAACAACGTACGACGAAAAGTGGTCGTTACATCCTCCCCACCTTAGAATAAAGTCCGTCCTTGGACTTTCTAATATAGCTAGTCGCTCTAGTAACTACCCCAATCAAGTCATATTATAATTCAAACCAGGTATAGTCATTACAAGTGCTTATATATGCACTAGGTAGTCAAACATTTACACTGCCAACATATATATATTCACATACATTATATGCTTATAACTATTATTGTCAGTCAAAACCATACACGTATTTCATTCGTATATATAAGCATACACCCTTATATACCTAGCACAAAACAATAGTTCAGATACTCGTATAAGGATAGTCTCACACTTAGTAAATACAATCATTGCTCTACGTATAGATAGCTACCTATGCACAAACAACATGGGTATACGACCCTCTAATATTTCCTAGTACACATCCAATACCAAACACATCAACTCATGTAGTCACATCATACCATTAATTAAATCCAGTTTCACTATATATATATATTCACCACTACTATAGTTTCACAACATATAGTCATTCAAATACATGCAAATAGTTCACCATATATTCACATCACGTACGGTCCTATAACTGTATTTACGACACGCCATATATATCATAGTCATCAATACCTATAACTAAGCACATACTTACCCGTGCATGGTGCACACCCATACACGCTAACATTTCATTTACAAACACCAATCATACCATTATATAACTAGCACACATACACACCTAGTTTTAGCTAGTACACATACGTTCACATAACAAGTCCTTAGTAAATAACTATACCATAAAACCAGCACCTATAACTATATACTGGCGTAGCGACCCACAATCATGTGCGTAGCACAACCAGGCACAAACACTCCTATCACTATACATTCATCAAACATTGCTATATTCAAACTACAAACATACATTCAATATACTTAGAGTATACCCACTCAAGCTTGAGTGAGACTCAGTACACATATCAGAATATTCTATATACGTAACACGGCATTCATACCTATACCAATACCATTCCAATATTTATACGTCTACCAATACAACCATATACATACCATAAGTCATTCACCTAATATTTAGTCAGGTAATACTCACATAGTTAAATCAATTTATATACCATAGTAATAACATTACAGACATCAGCACCCACATATTTATAATACCCTCACTGGTACAAACATTCACCGTATAGTCACACATAAATAATGTATATATTCACACCATAGCCTACTACCTATAGCTAGTATACCAACACCTATACATACATAGTTAATATGTGCAATGGTCGTGTATACCTCACGGTATACACGCATACAACATCCCACAAAGCAAGCAATACCAATCATAATTATAATTCTACTATCATATTCATATCACCTATATACTCAGGTAACAAAACATAACTACTTACATATAAGCACATTTCATATCCACGTACGAGCACATACTCACACGTACTAACATACAGGTCGTATAGTAGGCCTACTTACTTATCTATACGTTTGCCTATTATTATCACACCTAGCATACACATAGCTTTACCAATCATTTTATTTCAACCATTACAAGTATCCCTAACTACGTACACTCCATTAGATATTCCAACACTAACTCCTATATACACAGGCATCCCTAGTATGGTATAGCTAACCACACCCAAATCTATAAATACTAACACATAAACAACTTCATCATATTGTTGGATATGGAAGACGTTTGTACACCCTTGTGGGGGATGTACGAGGGAATACAGACCTCGAACGTCGCATACACGAAGTCTTGTACAAAGGGAATCTGTTCCCTTGCGGAGAGGATCTCTGGATAAGTGGGAAAGTCGCATTATATATGCATAAGTGCATGTGACATATGGCTAATAAAGGGGGAATATCTTAAGCTTATGTTGTACCATGCATATGGTACAACTTAAGCTTATAATGTGCCATGTATCATGGTACACCTTAATTAAGTTGTTCCAAAGGAACAACTTACCCTAAAATAACTACCTTGGGGGCTATAAATAAGACCCAAGGGTAAGCCATTTCTTACACCTTTTGCATGAAATTCATGCATGCATCTTCATCCTAGCGAAGCTCTGCAGAAATCCTTTCTCTTCCTCTATCCAAGTTCTTAATCTAAAATAGAGATTTAGATTGTGGATTAGTAGCCTTACTCCGTTCGTGAGAAGACTCGATCCGTCGTGGCGAATCCGAAGGCAAAGTTCCGAGACTACCGTTCCGCATACGCAAGCGTAAGTCTCAACTTTAATTATCGATCCTAACTCTGTTTTGGCAGGATCCTACATTGATATCAGAGCCATATGGGTTCGCCCCGGTCAAACCGCCACCACGTCGAAACTATGAACGAGTCGTTGTCTTTTTCACGAATGGGTCTCCTACTATTACGGATATAGTAGGAACGCTTCGTGACGGAGAGAACGCAGCGGTTGTTCTTTTCACGTTAGGGTCTCCTATCATTACGAATATGGTAGGAACTCTCCGTGACGGGAAGAACCAACCGTTCACATAGTAAGTTATTTTTCATTTTTGGCACACGGCCATTAGGAAATAACTAATTTCTCGACGAACGGGTGCTTCATCGACGAACGGGTGCCTCCTCAAGGAAGATGATGGTAGTTATTTCCATCGGGTAAGAGGAAATTTTGGTGCATGTGCACCATGGCCAAATGGGCTATGAAGGCCATGCACCCCCCCTCTCCAAGCGGAGGGGGTTGGCTACGGCCAATAACCACCGGTGACCACCCCATCAAGGGGGAGGAATGTGTGCGGCAACCCCATTCAGAGGGGGTGGCCGGCCATGGCCAAAGGGGCCATGGCCGGCCAATGCCGAATGGCCTTGGCCATGGCCGGCCATGGCCAAGCCATGGCCGGCCATGGCCAGGCCGGCAGTGGCCGGCCTTGGCCAAGGCCTGCCGGCCAGGCCGGCCCTGGCGGTGGCCAGGGCCGGCCCTGGCCGGCCTGCCGGCCTGCCGGCCCTGGCAGAGGCCAGGGCCGGCGCCCTGGCCTTGGCCAGGGCCTGGCCGGCCTTGGCCGGCCTCGGCCAGGGCAGAGGCCCTGGCCGAGGGGGCCAGGGCCCCTGGCCGGCCAGGGCAGAGGCCCTGGCCGGCCCTTGGCCAAGCCCCGGCCAGGGCAGAGGCCCTGGCCGGGAGAAGTTGCATTTCGAAAAAAATTGGTCGACCAATTTGGTGTTTTTGGTCGACCAATCTGGCAGAAGGTCTGGGTCGACTGCAAACTTGCCTACTGACCCATACGGGGTGACAAAAGGCATTGGCCAAACTCGGATGTGCCGATTAGCCCATACGGGGCTAACCACAGTGCCGACTAGTTCATACGGGACTAACGTTTTAATGAAGTTTTTTTTAGGCTCTACTCCTTGAAGATTAGCCATAGTGCTCTACTTCATGCGAGATTAGCCATGTCATTGTGCTCTACTCTACGGAGATTAGCCAATGTACTTGTGACGTTGTGCTCTACTCTACGGAGATTAGCCAACGTGCTTTCAAATTTTCTTGACAAAGATGTTTTCAAATAGGTTATGTCCCGTCCTTAAATCGGGATAGCGCAATTTAGAATTCCAAGTCCTACCACGATCCGGCCATGGTTATCTAACCCATGGGTGTGTAGAACAGGTCTCGTGGCTTGGCAATTGTTGCGCTAAAATTCTTTGCGCAAACTCTCACCTATTCTATTTTGAAAGATATGTTTTTCAAAGTAATTTTCCGCTGCTAATACCATACGGGTATTATTTCTGATTTCTTTTTACTTAAGATAAGTAAGAGGGATACTTTAAAAGTTACTTCTAGATGGTAGTTGGGAACGTAGTGAACTTCTCGATTCTAGAGTAACATTTCAACGCATCCAAGGAACTTATCAAGTGTTTAAAGAATCGAAACTTTATGCATAGAATTTTGATCGTGTTTTTCATTCTCTTTGCAGTTTTTTGAATCGAATATGTCTACCGCTTCTAAGAACATTGTCGCAGAGCTTATGGATGATACAAACGATACCAATCCTATTCCGAGTGGGAGTGATATTATTCCAAGTGGGAGTGATGTCATTCCAAGTGGGAGTGATCAAACTCAAACAAGACGTAGTAATTGAACGAGGCTAACACCTCTGAGATTTGAGGATGAATTTCCTCAAACTTTCATGACATTACTACAAGATGATGATGAACCTGCAAATTTCAAACAGGCCGTCACATGCCCTGCTAAAGATAAATGGATAGCGGCAATGGAAGAAGAACTTCAATCCATGAAAACAAACCAAGTCTGGGACTTGGTTGATTTACCTAAGGGACGTAGAGCCATTGGGAACAAGTGGGTTCTCAAAATCAAGCATAAGGCTGATGGCTCCATCGAGAAATATAAAGCTCGCCTTGTTGCAAAAGGTTTCACGCAACAGGAAGGAATAGACTACGAAGAGACTTTCTCTCCTGTCGTGCGTTTTACCTCGATTCGCTTAATTCTGGCAATGGTGGCTTGTTTGGACCTCGAGTTACATCAGATGGATGTAAAGACTGCCTTTCTTAACGGAGAACTAGATGAGGAGATCTACATGGAACAACCAAACGGGTTCGTACAAGAAGAAAACAAACATAAGGTTTGTAAACTTCGTAAATCCATATATGGTCTTAAACAATCCTCAAGGCAGTGGTATATGCGCTTTCAAGAAGTCGTTTTGTCGTATGGTTTCTCCATGCTCGACGAAGACAACTGCGTATATATTAAGAGGATTAAAAACAAGTATGTAATTATGTCTTTTTATGTAGATGACATACTTATAACCGGAAATGATAAGCGTCTTGTCATGGATATCAAAGCTTGGCTTTCATCCGTCTTTGAGATGAAAGACATGGGTGAAGCTGCATATATCCTTGGGGTTAAGATCTCAAGGAATCGTTCCAAGAAACTTCTTTCTCTCTCTCAAGAGACATATATAAAGAAAGTTTTAGAACGGTTTAATATGCAGGACTGCAAGCCAATTGATACTCCAATAAGCAAAGGTGGGGGTCTATGTTTGGAAATGTGTCCCAAAGATCCAAAAGAAAAGAAAGCTATGGAAAAAGTTCCATACTCCAGTGCTGTCGGGAGTCTGATGTACGCTATGATGTGTACCAGACCAGACATTTGCTATGGTGTTGGTATGGTAAGCCGTTACCAATCCAACCCAGGACAGGCACACTGGAAAGCGGTGAAGAGGATATTAAGGTACCTCAAAGGGACTGCGGACTATGCGTTATGCTATCAAGGCAATACCTTGAGACTCGAAGGCTATACCGATGCTGATTGGGCGGGTGATCTCGATGAGCGAAGATCTACCTCAGGCTTTGTTTACTTGCTCGGGAATGGTGCAATATCCTGGAGCAGCAAGAAGCAAACCTGCATTGCCTTATCAACAATGGAAGCAGAATTCGTAGCATTCAGCATGGCGGTCCAAGAAGCTGTTTGGCTTAGGAAATTCTTAGACAGGCTGACGAATGCCACTGACTCAAGCACTGTTCCTATATACAGTGATAGTCAAGCTTCGATTGCCTACGTCAAAGATCCTAAATTTCATTGTAAGACCAAACACATTGACATTCGATTCAAGTTTGCAAAAGACTATGACAAACGGAAGGAAGTAGACATTGGATACATATCCACGCATGAGATGATAGCGGATCCCCTTACGAAGGCGATCCCCAGAGATGTGTTCTACAAACACTTATCATCTATGGGAATGCGTAGGTGCTGAGCTGTATCATGTAATATTTCCCATGTCTATAGAAGATCAAAGTTTAATAAAAGAAAGAAGTTCTTTTATGTATTGCATACAAGTTTCTTACAAATGATTTTATATACATTTGTGTTTAAGTCTCAGCTATTTTATTGTGTGTATGTCAGACAGATTAAGGTTGGCTCTCTCACATGAGCAACCGCCTTATCTTATCAGATGGATAAGATAGAGATGAGACTAGTTTTAAGTCAAAATCATTAAAATGATTTAGAGTCATGACTTAAACAAGATAGTCGAATGAAAGATCTGCATCATATGGATGCTTACAAAAGATCTGAGATCTGTATCACAAGGATATTTGAAAGAGATCTCGTAGGATTTTTCAAATCCTATCTGTCTTATGCAGGATGAGAGTCCGTGAATATTTCACGAGTAGTAAAGGGACTCAAAAAGATAGGCACTGTGGTGTCTGATCTTTTCATCCGTACAACATCATTAAGACATACTCACCCTGGGAAAGGAGTGATGTTGTAATACGTGTTCATACCACGTATGCATTTCGACCACTGAGTTAGTAGCAATAGTGTTTGCTATTATGTGAGACTCAAAGGCCATACGGGTCTTAACTCTTACCCTCAAGGACTCTAATTGGTTCCTTTAGATTTGACGAGATGATCGCTATCTTAGCGTGTTGCTAATGGGCTATGATAATTCGGCTCGGCGGGGCACGTTAGAAAAGCGAATCAAGTCAAGATCAGAAGATTCGCAAGAAGAGGAAGATTGATTTCATTTTCGCATTTGGACTTTAATGATTCAAAGCTGGCCAGCCAATTGTAATCCAGATGGGATTCAATTGTTGAATATAAAGTATAAGAAATGTGAAGAAATAATCTAGGGTAAAGCATGCGTTGAACTACTCAACTTTGCACTTTCGAGGTCGTTGTGTATCTCTAACAAGTGCACAACAACAGACTCTACGCGCATGACGGTCGCACGGTCTATTTCTCGGTATGATAGATGAAAGAACTAATGGAAAGACGGTCTCTTACAATCCCCTCAAGTGTGAGTGGGAGATGTTGGATATGGAAGACGTTTGTACACCCTTGTGGGGGATCTACGAGGGAATACGGACCTCGAACGTCGCATACACGAAGTCGTGTACAAAGGGAATCTGTTCCCTTGCGGAGAGGATCTCTGGATGAGTGGGAAAGTCGCATTATATATGCTTAAGTGCATGCGACATATGGCTAATAAAGGGGGAATATCTTAAGCTTATGTTGTACCATGCATATGGTACAACTTAAGCTTATAATGTGCCATGTATCATGGTACACCTTAATTAAGTTGTTCCAAAGGAACAACTTACCCTAAAATAACTACCTTGGGGGCTATAAATAAGACCCAAGGGTAAGCCATTTCTTACACCTTTTGCATGAAATTCATGCATGCATCTTCATCCTAGCGAAGCTCTGCAGAAATCCTTTCTCTTCCTCTATCCAAGTTCTTAATCTAAAATAGAGATTTAGATTGTGGATTAGTAGCCTTACTCCGTTCGTGAGAAGACTCGATCCGTCGTGGCGAATCCGAAGGCAAAGTTCCGAGACTACCGTTCCGCATACGCAAGCGTAAGTCTCAACTTTAATTATCGATCCTAACTCTGTTTTGGCAGGATCCTACACATATCACGAATAACTCCAAGTATATATATATATATATATATATATATATATATATATATATATATATATATATATATATCACACAATGGGCAAGCATCAGTATACTATGGGGTTATACTCATTCAACCCACGTACACAACTTAGGTACGTGCACAACGACTACCTCACAAGGTCCAATGGCCTACTAACAAATTAGAGTTGACACAGTCATTGACGGGTACTAGCCTAAGCACTAAAGGGAGGTCAAAGTCGAAAGCGTGACGAGGGAAGGATCGATTTAGCACGAGTTCTGATAGGACGAAACGAGGAGACAGCTTGGTTAGACGAAACATTGACTCAATGGTGATGTTTAGGTAGAGGAGAGGGAGATGTAGTGATACTTTTATAAGATACAGAAAAGGAAATAGGGTAAATAGCAATACGCTAAAATACGTTAAATTTGAAAACTGTCGTACTTCAAAAGTTGAAATCCCAGTCTGAAAAGAAATATTTGGAGATCGATACAACGAGTTGTTCAAAATAAATTTGAGTCGAACATTCGTAATAAGAGAAAATGGTCTATTGGTTTAAAAAAATCATGATAAAAGGAGTAAAATCATTTACACGAATATCGAGGACGTAGTTTTTAGAAATACTATACGACAGTAATTTAATATAATTTGGGCAAAAGTTTTTGAATGTCAATGAATGGAATCAAGCAACGGAAGAATTTAAACTCAGGTTAAATACTTCCAAAACTTTAGGCTATGGAAAATTTTAAATAATCCATTTTGAAACTACTTTTAGAGAACCAGGGTTCGCCAAAAATGAAAAACTGATTTACACAAGGTTCTTAATATACGAGCATAACAAGTCTGGCATGGATATAAAAATAATTGAAAGTATGTATGGTGCACGGAAAAGTAATAATAATGACTTAGTATAAGAATTATCAAGATCGAATAGCAAGTCTTTAAAATCAAATCACGGAGGGTCTAAATCAGGAAGTGGTTATGAAAATAGTAATTTTGCAAAAATCTGAAGTAGCGAAAACGACGAGCAAGGCCAACTTGCTGAAAGCTGAAATTCCATGTGTCTTGAAAGTATATGAATGGCATAAATCAGGAGGGAAAATTACAAGTTGAATAAAAGTACGATTCAGAATAAAATTAATATAAGAAGGGACGACGCATTTGCATAAGTACGAAAAACATAGGCTGGGAAAATACTATAAGCTAGTATTCAAAAATTCCGACAAACGTTTTAAAATTTTAAATCAATGAAGGAGTATAAAGTATAAGTATATTAAAATTTTGAACAAAGTTAAACTTAGTGAAAGAGAAGATTGAAAAATACTTTCAGAAGGTTCATGTTTGTAATGGAGAGGGTCGAAAATTGACGACGATCGTCATGAGGCGATCTCGTCAATCGAGGGAAGGAAATTGGTCGGATGATCAGAACATACATACGCCTAGGATATGAATCAGGAAAGTCTACGGAAACTCCTACGGTCGACCAACTAAAGATTAAAAACTAAGCGCTAAGACTTCTAAAGGTTAGACGGTAATGAAATGCGTTCAGCTTGGTCCGAAATCAATGAACCTGAGCGAACGACCGGAGGAAATTCTAGAAGTCTAATATGGTCAGAGTTGGGCAAGAACCACTAAGGTAACTCCTACTCCGATTAAATCAATTGCTGGCAGGGAGTCTAACTAACAAACAGAGGCCTCTAACTAGCAAGCACAGACGTCTAACTAAGTCTTTACCACCTAGTGACATAGGAAAAAGACTAGACTCAGGGCTTATGACTCGGATGTTGTAATTTATTTAATGGACATTCCGTTATTATCGTTGTTTTGTTAATTCGCAATTGCAAGAGGACCTGCATGGGCCACCAACAAAACCTGTTACGCCCCGCTTCCCAAAAATATGGAGGCGAAGCGTGAGAAGGTCCGCTCAGACTTGAAGCTGCAAAGCTGCAAGTCCGATAAGCGTCAATCAAATTTAAAACTGCAGGTCCTTGCAACGCGAGCGAAACAAGATAATAATAATGAAATGAGACAAAGAATAATCTCAGAATATCCATAAATATAAATTCCAATATCGCAGAAAAAGCCACCAGGCTGAAATAAAAGAGAGTCTACATGCCCAAACATGGCCAACAAAAGTACAACGTACAAAACAAAGGTGCCACGCACCAACAACTAACAAAAGGCCTAAAACAAAAGAAAGCTTAACAAGGACTCAAAGAATAGTCACCGGTGTCCACAAAACTCCTCCTGGGTAATCATGGACTCAGACTCAACGTCAGCAAAGCATCACGTACACAGCAACGGTCTCCGGCTCAGGGTCTAACATGTGACACCCAAAAGAGCAAGGGGCACATGTCAGCAAGTCTACAAGAGACTTGTGCAAGGAAACTGAAAGTAGGCAAAAGTAAAGCAACCTAGCAGTTCTAGCATGAATGCGATGACATGGCATTTAAAGTATGAGTGCAACAGGTAAAGTAAAGTAAAGTACGAGCATGGCATTTAAACATGGCATGGATGACAAGTATTACATGAATCATTCACAAGACAAGTACAAGACAAGGAAAGTAAGCACCTCGTGCACAGAGATTCCGTCTTTTGGCTAGAGGGCTGATTAGGCCACTCCTAAGCTCAAGTAACTGTTTATCCCTACCCCTCCACGTGTGTCGAGCCAGGGCCTTACCACCGAACTTGGAATGCCCGCTTCTGGATCACGAGCCAAGAAGTGTTTTAACAAGTATGGCATAGGGGTACACCTAGCCGGACAAGGAGTACGAGTACAAGTATTGTAGCGTGTGCTACGAATGCGACATTCAATGCATGGATGACATGACATGGCAAGTAGTAAGGCGTACAGGTAAGGAAAGTAAACGTGACAGTTTAGTATGCATGAACAACAAGTTTAAAGGGTTGGATCTAGCTTCGTTGTCAAGCTAGATCAATTATGTGACGGATCTAGTTTCGTTGTCAAACTAGATCAAGTAGGCGTCTAGCCAGCTATCATTTCACTGACTAGTCTCTTTTACGCTAGGAACAAGGAAGTGGCCTAAAAACATGGCCCTACACAAGAGTTGGCAAGTTTCACTTGCCTGCAAGTACGACGTCTGAGAAACACCATCCAAGAGAGTCCAAAATCATAATTATCCTACGTGCACAAGTCCACCGGCCTAAAGTCCATATTATTAATCTTGATTAGTGAATTTAAAACATTTAAAATACTTTAAAAATACTGATTTTAGTCTTGATTAGCATGTAATTGGGTTGGGGGTCCTAGGGGTGCAAAGAGTTACCTCAACATGACGCGAAAGCTACACCGGCGTCGGGTAGCGACGCCGGGGGTTGGAATAAGAGAACGCGCTCCAAGTCCTGATTCCAAATTAGATTCCTCACTGGAAAGTTCAGAGCATCAACCAGAGCAACGGTTCCAGATTCCAAAGCTAGTACGTGCGGCGACGGGCTACGACGTGTCGCAACGTCATACACGGCGAATCGTTGGAGAGAAAGCACCTAGGTGGGGCCCACAGTGGTCCTAGGGACCTTTGGGGGACCCACAATACCTCTGGAGAACTTGGGGGTCCCACGGTGGCAAGTGGTGCGACGGGTGCGGGGTTGCGACGTTTGCTCTCGGTCGTACACAGCCAAATGCGGGGAGCTCTCTCGGTCGGACACATGGGAACGGGCTGTGCAGCAGCGGGGGTCGGTCGCAAGGTCGGGGCTCTCGGTCGGTGCGGGGCAATGTCTCGGTCGGGCGCCTTGGATGCGGGGGAGCGGGGCACTGCAATGTTGCAATGGTTGCAATGTTGCGGAGCGACGGTCGGTGCGGAGATGCGCCTCGGTCAGACACGGCGCTGGGCGGAGGACGAAGCGGGTTGGTGCGGACGGCTGTGCGGAGCGGGGTGCGGGCTTGAGCTCTCGGTCAGACCGAGAGCTCCTCTTGGTCGGTGCGGAAGAACGGAGCGGAGCGGTGCGGGCCAAGCTGGGTGCGGGGGCGGCCAGCGGTCGGAGCGGGGGAACGGGCTCGGTTTCCTCGGTCAAAGCGGGAGATCTTCGTCGCAATGTTGCGACGATTCGTCGCAACGTCCAATTTGGGTTTTGGAAGTGGCTAGGGTTATTTTCTTGCGAAAATAGGTCTTCCTAGAGGTTGTTTATATAGTGTAGATGGGTTGACTAGGTCTAGGGCTAATCCTAATGAGATTAGAAGTTTAAAATAATTTAAAATTTGAAATCCAACTTCTCCAACTCACCCAAGGGTTTGACCTGGTCCAAATGAGCTGGAAATTGGCTCAAAAATTCTTTAAAATGTTTTAAACTCATATAAATTTTCTTTGGCCGAAAATAATTTATAAATTAATTATTACAAATATTATAAAACTTGCTAAAAATATAAAAGTGGTCAAATAAACTCCAAAAATTATAAAATAAATATTGGGGTGATCATGTTGACGAGAGTGAGCTAACTAAGTAGACGGATCTCAATTTCGACGTCGGACGACGAAACTAAAATTAGAAACGTCTCCCGTCAAAAGTGAAAATCGCCACGTCTCATCGAGTAAGATTAAATTGTGGGAAAACGACTCGGGAAATGTCGTTCCAAATTAGTGCCACTATTTAATACTCTCAGAGACGTTCACAACTGCATATCACACTAAAGTGTTCACAAACAAGCAAAGTCTAAAACAAACACGTGCACGGCCAAAAGCACGTGCACGAACAACGTACGACGAAAAGTGGTCGTTACAGATTGGCACTGGCAGGGAGTAATGTGGACCAATTTTTGGTCGACCAATTTGGGTGTTTTGGTCGACCAATCCGACAAAAGGTCTTGGTCGATCACGAACTTGCCGACTAGCCCATACGGGGTGTCAAAAGGCCTTGGTCAAACACGAATGTGCCGACTAGCCCATACGGGGCTAACGACAGTCGTCTGCTCTTGTTTTATAAAGTTTTTTTTCTTGGGCTCTACTCCTTGAAGATTAGCCGTAGTGCTCTACTTCATGCGAGATTAGCCATGTCATTGTGCTCTACTCTACGGAGATTAGCCAATGTACTTATGACATTGTGCTCTACTCTACGGAGATTAGCCAATGTATTTCAAATTTTTTGAAAAAGATGTTTTCAAATAGGTTATGTCCCGTCCTTAATCGGGATAGCGTAATTTAGAATTCCAAGTCCTACCACGATCCGGCCATGGTTATCTAACCCATAGGTGTGTAGAACAGGTCTCGTGGCTTGGCAATTGTTGCGCTAAAATTCTTTGCACAAACTCTCACCTATTCCATTTTGAAAGATATGTTTTTCAAAAGTATTTTTCCGCTGCTGATACCATACGGGTATCATTTCTGATTTCTTTTTACATGAGATAAGTAAGAGGGATACTTTGAAAGTTACTTCTAGATGGTAGTTGGGAACGTAGTGAACTTCTCGATTCTAGAGTAACATTTCAGCGCATCCAAGGAACTTATCAAGTGTTTAAAGAATCGAAACTTTATGCATAGAATTTTGATCGTGTTTTTCATTTTCTTTGCAGTTTTTTTGATTCGAATATGTCTACCGCTTCTAAGAACATTGTCGCAGAGCTTAACAAAGGTGAGAAGCTCAACGGCGACAATTATAAACTTTGGTCAATAAAAATCCAATATGTTTTGGAAGAGCAAGATGTGCTTGAAACACTCCAAAACATAATGGAAGAACCTGAGTTGGGCAATACGGCCCAACACAAGAGGGACCGAGAAGCTTATGAGACTTGGACTCGAAAGAACAAAAATAGCACGTATTACGTTATTGTCCGCAATGGACAATGACATAATGCGTCTATTTCGGGGAATTCGACCTAGCCAAAGACATATGGTCTGGGCTAGAAATAAAGTTTGGTGGAACTT
This sequence comes from Scilla litardierei, assembly GCA_030789695.1. Classification (NCBI taxonomy): domain Eukaryota; kingdom Viridiplantae; phylum Streptophyta; class Magnoliopsida; order Asparagales; family Asparagaceae; genus Scilla; species Scilla litardierei. Next base: position 141,088,701 of record CM061141.1, read on the forward strand.
CGGTCACCAAACTCTGCTCCTTAAATATTCAATTTGATTCGTACAAAATGCGGCGAGATCAATCTATGAAAAAGCATCTCTGCCACATGGCGAATCTCATAGCTGAATTGAAGGATGCGGGTCTTATGCTGTCTGACGAACAGCAGATCCAAGCAGTCATTCGTTCACTCCCAGATAGCTGGGATAACATGAAAATGCACCTCACTCATAATGAGTGCATTAAAACTTTAAGCGATGTATCCAAACACCTTGAACTCGAGGAAGAGCGGATTCAAGCCGCAAAACCTAGTGCCGAAGTGCAGATGGCCGCTAGTTCCTCACATGGAGGAAAGAAGCGGAAGGATAAACGCTTAAGGTTTATGAACGAACGAAAGCAAGAACCAGAAACCTCAAAGAAGACTAAGAACAAAAAGTGGCAAAAGAATGTGCACTCAAAGAAGAAAAACTTGAAGAAGATCAAGTGCTTTAAGTGCAACAAGTACGGTCACTTCGCCCGTACATGTACGGATGGAAGTGATAAGGTAACTTGTAGGGCTAGTTACATATGTGTTTCTAGTTCCATGTTTCTTGCTGAATCTAACTATTTTTGGTTGATTGATTCAGGGGCCACAGACCACGTAGCGAAGGACAAAAGGTTCTTCGTAGAGTATCGAAGGATAACTCAAGGAACAAAGTGGATATACGTCGGCAACAACACTCGTGTTGAAGTCAAGGGCGTCGGAACATGCAAGCTAGTTCTCGACAACGGCCGGACTCTATTTTTGCACGACGTCCTCTTTGCTCCAGATATTCGAAGGAATATCGTATCCGTGGTCATGTTAATGTCTTTAGGTTATGAATGGAGGTTCTATGAACAAAATGTTGACCTTGTTTGTAATAGTTCTTTAGTTGGGTCAGGTAATGTTTGTAATGGATTGATTGTTTTAAACACTATGTATGATGATTCTTCTTCTATTAATGAAGGTTTCCATTTGACAAATGCTTCTAATTCTGAATCTGAGATCATTTGTTGGCATGCAAGACTTGGTCACATTGGACCAACTAGAATGGATAGACTTGCCAAAAGTGGCTTGCTATCTAATGTTTCAAAAGTTGAAATGTCAACTTGCGAACATTGTCTTGTAGAGAAAACTTGTCGCAAGCCGTTTGGAACTGGCACAAGGGCCGAAGTTCCATTACAGCTTATCCATTCGGACATTTACGGTCCAATGAATGTTAAGACAAGACACGGGAAGTCCTATTTCATCACCTTCATTGATGACTTCACCCGTTTCGGTCACATTTATTTGATTTCCCACAAACATGAAGCTTTATCATGCTTCAAAAACTATATGAGTTTAGTGGAAAATCAACTAGATCGCAAGATAAAGGTCTTGCGAACCGATCGGGGTGGAAAAATCAATCAACGAGTTTTAAGGAACTATGTGATGAAAAAGGCATAGTTCATCAAATAACTATGCCTTATACTCCGCAACAAAACGGTGTTGCGGAAAGAAGAAATAGGACATTGATGGAAATGGTCCGATCAATGATGTCTCAGGCAAATTTGCCCATCACCTTTTGGGGTGATGCATTATTGACGGCAGCATTCATCTTAAACCGTGTAGCCTCGAAGTCGGTAAGTTCTACTCCTTATGAGTTGTGGAACAATAGAACTCCAGACTTAAGCATTCTAAAACCTTGGGGTTGTGCCTCTTACGCACATTTATCCTCTCACAAATATGGCAAACTTGGGCCACGTGGGAGGAAGTGTATCTTCATCCGATACGCTGAAAACTCCAAAGGATATGTTTTCGTCGGTCAAGAGGACAATGGGGATCTAATAGAATTCGAATCGAGGAATGTTGTCTTCTTGGAAAACGAGTTTCCAAGACAGGGTGAGATAAGTCAAGACTTATCCTTGTTTGAGACTTGGGATCAAGAAGGATCGGAACGTTCGAGTGGGAGAATTCTTGGTGAAGAGGAAAATGACCCTCATACTTCACCTATGGATTATACGAACGATACCAATCCTATTCCGAGTGGGAGTGATGTTATTCCAAGTGGGAGTGATGTCATTCCAAGTGGGAGTGATCAAACTCAAGCAAGACGTAGTAATCGAACGAGCTAACACCTCTGAGATTTGAGGATGAATTTTCTCAAACATTCATGACATTACTACAAGATGATGACGAACCTGCAAATTTCAAACAGGCCATCACATGCACTGCTAAAGATAAATGGATAGCGGTGATGAAAGAAGAACTTCAATCCATGAAAACAAACCAAGTCTGGGACTTGGTTGATTTACTTAAGGGACATAGAGCCATTGGGAACAAGTGGGTTCTCAAAATCAAGCATAAGGCTGATGGTTCCATCGAGAAATATAAAGCTCGCCTTGTTGCGAAAGGTTTCACGGAATAGGAAGGAATAGACTACGAAGAGATATTCTCTCCTGTCGTGCGTTTTACCTCCAATAAGCAAAGGCGAGGGTCTATGTTTGGAAATGTGTCCCAAAGATCCAAAAGAAAAGAAAGCTATGGAAAAGGTTCCATACTCCAGTGCTTTCAGGAGTCTGATGTACGCCATGATGTGTACCAGACAAGACATTTGCTATGCTGTTGGTATGGTAAGCCGTTACCAATCCAACCCAGGACAGGCACACTGGAAAGCGGTGAAGAGGATATTAAGGTACCTCAAAGGGACTACGGACTATGCGTTGTGCTATGAAGGCAATAGCTTGAGACTCGAAGTCTATACCGATGCTGATTGGGCAGGTGATCTCGACGAGCGAAGATCTACCTCAGGCTTTGTTTTCTTACTCGGGAATGGTGCAATATCCCGGAGCAGCAAGAAGCAAACCTGCATCGCCCTATCAACCATGGAAGCCGAATTTGTAGCATTCAGCATGGCGGTCCAAGAAGCTGTTTGGCTTAGGAAATTCTTAGACAGGCTGACGAATGCCACTGACTCGAGCACTGTTCCTATATACAGTGATAGTCAAGCTTCGATTGCCTATGTCAATGATCCTAAATTTCATTGTAAGACCAAACACATTGATATTCGATTCAAGTTTGCGAAGGACTATGACAAACGGAAGGAAGTAGACATAGGATACATATCCATGCATGAGATGATAGCAGATCCTCTTACTAAGGCGATCCCCAGAGATGTGTTCTACAAACACTTATCATCTATGGGAATGTGTAGGTGCTGAGCTGTATCATGTAATATTTCCCATGTCTATAGAAGATCAAAATTTAAGATATTGCATACAAGTTTCTTACAAATGATTTTATATACATTTGTGTTTAAGTCTCAGCTATTTTATTGTGTGTATGTCGGACAGATTAAGGTTGGCTCTCTCACATGAGCAACCGCCTTATCTTATCAGATGGATAAGATAGAGATGCGACTAGTTTAAAGTCAAAATCATTAGACAAATGATTTAGAGTCGTGACTTAAACAAGATAGTCGAATGAAAGATCTGCATCATATGGATGCTTACAAAAGATCTGAGATCTGCATCACAAGGATATTTAAAAGAGATCTCATAGGATTTTTTAAAATCCTATCTGTCTTACGCATGATGAGAGTCCGGGAATATTTCATGGGTAGTAAGGGGACTCAAAAGATAGACACTGTGGTGTCTGATCTTTCATCCGTACAACATCATTAAGACATACTCTCCCTGGGAAAGGAGTGATGTTGTAATACGTGTTCATACCACGTATGCATTTCGACCACTGAGTTAGTAGCAATAGTGTTTGCTATTATGTGAGACTCAAAGGCCATATGGGTCTTAACTCTTACCCTCAAGGACTCCAATTGGTTCCTTTAGATTTGACGAGATGATCGCTATCTTAGCGTGTTGCTAATGGGCTATGATAATTCGGCTCGGCGGGGCACGTTAGAAAAGCGAATCAAGTCAAGATCAGATGGTTCGTAAGAAGAGGAAGATTGATTTCATATTCGCATTTGGACTTTAATGATTCAAAGCTGGCCAGCCAATTGTGATCCAGATGGGATTCAATTGTTGAATATAAAGTATAAGAAATGTGAAGAAATAATCTAGGGTAAAGCATGCGTTGAACTACTCAACTTTGCACCTTCGAGGTCGTTGTGTATCTCTAACAAGTGCACAACAACAGACTCTACGTGCATGATGGTCGCACGGTCTATTTCTCGGTATGATAGATGAAAGAACTAAGAGAAAGACGTTCTCTTACAATCCCCTCAAGTGTGAGTGGGAGATGTTGGATATGGATGACGTTTGTACACCCTTGTAGGGGATGTACGAGGGAATACGGACCTCGAACGTCGCGTACACGAAGTCGTGTGCAAAGGGAATCTGTTCCCTTGCGGAGAGGATCTCTAGATTAGTGGAAAAGTCGCATTATATGTGCATAAGTGCATGCGACATATGGCTAATAAAGGGGGAAAATCTTAAGCTTATGTTGTACCATGCATATGGTACAACTTAAGCTTATAATGTGCCATGTATGATGGTACGCTTTAGTTAAATTGTTCCAAAGGAACAATTACTCCTAAAATAACTACCTTGGGGGCTATAAATAAGACCCAAGGCTTAGCCATTTCCTTACACTTTTGCATGGTATTCTTACCTTGCACTTCATTCTAGCGAAGCTCTGCAGAAATCCTTCCTCTCTCTTTATCCAAGTTCTTAATCTAAAAGTAGAGATTTAGATTGTGGATTTAGTAGCCTTACTCCGTTCGTGAGAAGACTCGATCCGTCGTGGCGAATCCGAAGGCGAAGTTCCGAGACTACCGTGCCGCATACGCAAGCGTAAGTCTCAACTTCATTTATCGATCCTAACGCTGTTTTGACAGGATCCTACAGGCCGTGCACTGGATTGCTTCAACTTTGGGGTGAAAGGTTGCTCGACCGAGCAGATGAACTGCTCGGTCCGAGCCATTACCGTATCTACCTCCTTTTCTGGTTTGTGTCTTCTCGGTCCGAGCATCTGTACTGCTCGATCGAGCAGTCTGGGAAATCATGTCCTGAGGCTGCTGAGCTGCTCTCTCTCCTCCTGCTCTCTCTCCTCCACTCCTCCCGAGGATCCCAAAACATGGCGAACTCCTGTAGGGCTTCACCAATGAGTGCACGGGCGTGTTGGATGTGTCCATACCCAAGTCGGGTCTTAAATCGCTCCAAAATCCCTAAAAACTCATAAAACACTACGAAACTCAAAATAACGTCAGAAACGCGATATCGTAGGAAAATATGGGATTTTGGATGCAAAAACGTCATGGAATGCAATGTAATGATGATATGAAAATAGTGGAAAATATGGACACATCACCCCGCTAGGTCCTAACAAGTGGTATCAAAGCATTGGTTTGGTGGCTTTTGCAAGCATGACTTCTTAGTCTCAACAACCCCTCTCCCTTCCTCCCGTGTTCATTGGCAAACACTTCTCAAAATGGAGGAAGAATATGTTCCATTGGCTTGATGTGCAAGAGGAGTCAAAAATTATTACCTCGGATGCTCATATTTGGAATGTTGTGCTCGATGCCATATCTCCAAAAATTGCAAAGAACGAATGGGATTTAGAGACGGCACATAAGATATGGGAAATCTTGATGAAGAGTATGGTGGAGAGGAATCTTGCGATGACGAGAGCATCATAGGTAATGAGGTATCTCTTAACTCTCTCGTTCAACATAGTAATTTTATTGAAAATGATAATACGTTGTTTATTGACTCTCCTAAAGCTGATAAGTTTAATCTAAAGAGAGATGCTCACACACACAAATCTTCATCATCCAATCTTTGTGATGATGCACATTTTATTGCTTTGCATCAAGAAAAAGATGCTCTTGATTCTCATGTGTGCATGTTGAGCAAAGAGAATGACTCTCTTAAAGCTTGTATTGAGTATGATTGTGATTTTCACAAATTTGTGAAAGAGAGTCTGTATGCATCACATCATGTTGAGCTTAATTCTTTACATACTGAGAAAGATAGTCTTCTTTCTCAATTGAGTTCCTTGAGAGATGAGAATGAGTCTCTTAAACTCCAAATGAAGAAGATGCACTCGGGGTGTGATTACAACATTTTGAGAGATGAGACATTGGCTCTCAAGTCAAAATGTTGTGAGCTTAGCTCATGTCTATCCAAGAGGGATGAGAACATTTCTTCTCTTTTGAAGAAATGTGAGCTATTGTCTACTCAAATTGAAAATTTCAAAGTGAGTGAGGAAAGGTTTTTAAATCCTCTTCATTGAAGGTGAACAAACCAAGTTCTTCTCTTAGAATCACCCAAATAAATTTTTTGGGGGAGCATTCTAATGAGAAAATCACATCCAACTCTTTTGGCCTAAAATCTACTTCTATTTCTAAGCCAAAGAGAAATCGTGCACTTTTGTATTCTGGTCTTGCATATATTAAGAAGCATATTCAAAAACATGTTGATATGAATGCTATGCATGATGTTTCTATTCATAGGAAATCTTATTAATGCTTGCATGCTAGAATTGATGCTAAACCTTTGCATGCGTCACATGTTCACATGCATGGTAGAAAGTCTTGTGTGAATGCTTCAAATGATAAATCTCATGTTTCACACGTGGGGCATGCCAATGTTTATGTTCCATCTCATAAGCATGCACTCTCACCTCCTACGCTTGCCTTATCTATACCTCTTCTTAAGAATCCCAAATCACTTTCGTTGTGGATTCCTAAGAATGTTCCTAGGCTTGACAGGAATTCGTATAGAGATTCATATGTTCGAAAGATTAGATTTTCATATGACTATAAACAGAAACCAAACTCCACTTTTGTTTGGTTTCCACCTTGCTAGCCCACTGACATTGTTATCCATTACTTTGGTACCATGCTTGTATGTTTACATTTTGTAACCATATTTATGTGAGTTGTCCATTACTCCAATGTTTGCATATTTTGTAAGATTATAGGGGTATTGAATTTTTGCTTGCTAGCTTTATTTTTCCATTTATATGTCACATTGTATGTCATTCACATTTTTTGTGTGCATATGGGATGGTTAATTATCTTGTCCTTGGTTTTCCTATTTGGCTATTACCCATCATTTTGATATGCCAATGGGGGAGAGAAATGTGTTATGTAAAAATATAACTTATGCTTTTTATGCATTATTAACTAGAGATTCATGCAGATCAGGTGGCACCTGATCTAGTAGATTAGGTGCCAAGACACAAAAAGGTGGGCCCCACATCGAGTACAAGCCCATGTGCAACTTGTACTTTCCACTTTTTTGTGTCTTGGCACCTGATCTATTAGATCAGGTGCCACCTTTTCTACCTTAAATCCAATTAACTATTGGTATGTTTTTTGCATAACATCCATCAATATGATTGTGCTTTGCATGTTTATATTTTGTGCACATTTGCATATTGATTGGGGGAGTTTATTAGCACACATTGTTTATTTCAATGTTTATTATATTTTGACATAATGGATTGTCATCATCAAAAGGGGGGAGATTGTTAGTTCTTGGGTTCAAGACTAACGTTGTTTTGATGATGATCAATACATTATGTTAATATGCTAATAAATCTTATGTTTTAGTATCAGTTTATCTTAATGATTATCTGTTAATGAGACAAAGCATAATGCTTAGAGGATGATGCATTGGTTATCTTAAAACCCTCCAAGAATGTTGGATTGCTCAAGCTTGGATGAAGTCATGAAGATCATTAATGAAGCCAAAGCTTGGAGCATGATGATGGACATCTAGTAGAGCATTGCCAAAACTTGGATCTTGATGAAGGGAAGCTCATCAAGAGGTGCCAAAGCTTGGAAGATGATGGGGAGCATCAAGGCATCAAGAGCTTAAAGATTAGACTTTAAGGGAAGCAATGTAATCCATCTAATATTTCATTTACTTGCTTTTCTCTTTTTGAGTCATATGATATTGTAATTCCTTGATAGATGGTCTACTCTTTCATGCATATGCATATTACCATCTTATTGAGCCTTAGGATTACCACAGAATCCAACCCAATAGGTTCATCATGCCAAATGACTCAATTGGAGTCTCTGGCTCTCCAACAGGCGACTGCTGAAGGAAGGACAGGCAACAGGTAATTCCAGTCGCCTGGCTGGCCTTCTAGAGCCGACTGTTGTGCACAGCTCAAGTTAAATATTCTTGACTCTTTCTAAATCTTTTGGAGCAGGCGACCGAAGTTCATTTGGCAGGCGCCTGTCTTTTTTTCATGCGCCCGGATATTGTTCTTCAGGCGCATGTGTATCGAAGTGCGTAACTTGTCTTTTCTCGGCATCTCTCCAGCTTGTGTGTGTCAGTCGATTGATGTAGATATTATAGTCGCCTGTCATTTTTCAGGCGCATGGACTTTGCTTGTCAGTCGTCTGAATGCATAAATGCATAAGTTACTTATTCTTTGTTTCTGTTCATCCCACGTGACAGTCGTCTGCTGAAGGTTATTTATGCGCCTGCTCATTTACAGGGGCCTGTGTAGTCTTCTACAGTAGCCTGTCCTGGCTCAGATTATAGCTGTTGGGAATTATATAGCCATTGATCAGTCGACTGTGTAGGAAGATATATGCCCATAAGGCAATTTATCTTGATTATACGTCTTGTTCATACCGTATATGGTACGTATTATTCTAAGTATAAAATCATTTGTATTAATATACTTAGATGATATCCATAGACTTAGAGTTAGGTCCTTACATATCTAGATGAGATCTCGATTATGAGTAAGTAAGAGACCAAATAGAAACGTAAGTCTAAAACGGTTCGTGATCATATATGTGTCGAGAACTGGATATCGACACATCGGATAGATCACTGTGTCTTCGTCTTACCTTCGGGTAATGATGATCTCATAGTCATTCGACTTGCTGAAGTCGGAGACGAGACACAGGTGCTCATTGGAGAATGAGTTCACTGAACGACCAAGTTAGAGTTATTAAATGGTTAACTTTAATGATCTGTCTTTAATAACTCTAGGGTGATGATAGGTTAGTTGATCCTTAAGACCTGAAGTCATCTGTATAAACCTATGAACGGACGGTGTAGCTTAGACCCATGATCTAGCTTCGAGGAGCAGTCCTGATGAAAGATCTTAGGTTGGGTTGCACCAGAAGCTCTCTAGGTGAGTAAGTGACTAAGATGGGATTCGTCACTTCCATTAAAGGGAAGTTAGTGTTATAGGCTCAGTACGGTCTTTATGTTAATCCTCGGCCGGGGTACGTTGCAAGTTGTACAACGTGTATACAATAAAGACCGCCGTATACTGACCAATGTTGTCTGATAGGGTTGACAGTAAACCATACCCTAGGCCAACAATAAACACAGACTTGACGGAGGGATTTTAGCTAACGGAATTCATCACTGACACAGCCAATGCAAACCCTATGACACTTTTGTCAAAGGGTCGATCACGTTATGATGACTCTGAAACAGGGACGACAGCTACTGCTCGTAGTGACCGTCGTCTAGGGGTTTCGAGCCCCAACCTGTAGTAAGGTCAGGCTGTAGGGTCTCACACCGAGTAGTATTCATGTCTTAGTAATAGGAATATAGAATAGAGAGAAATATCATTTGATGATATTCACAAGCTGAGTTGTGAAAGTTAGTCGCGTTAGCAATAGGGACACAACGTTGCATTAGATGCTAACTTTAACTAAACGCGTTGTAAATAAGATACGACGAATTTTGTTGGAACAAACTTGTTGGAAAGGGTTACCTGGATGACGGGATCGTCCCAGTCTAAACACAGGTTCAAACCGCGTCCAAATCGGTGCTCAAACGAGCCCAGAAACGCAGAAAGAGTTCAAGGGGAAGTGGGTTAGACCCACTGGGCCAAAAGGCCCATGTGCAAAGGCAAACGGGCAACGCCCGCTGGCTGCAACGGGCGCACACCCGCTGCAAGCGGGCTCGGCCCGCTGTGTGCAGCGGGCATGGCCCGCTGCTCAGCGGGCCAGCGCCCGCTGCACGCAGCGGGCCAGCGCCCGCTGCAAGCGGGTGCGGCCCGCTGCACAGCGGCCGCCCGCCCGCTGCTGCAGCGGGCGGGCGGCCCGCCCTTCCCCCCTTGGGCGGGCGCGCCCGCTAAGTCTAGCGGGCGCGCCCGCAACTTAAGTCAAAATTATGGTTTTTTGAAACCCTAATGACGGCAACGAATTTTGAGAATTTGCTAAACTTTGAGCAATTGTTTGAGGGGTCAAACGAAGTCGAAATTCGTCGCCGTCAGTTCCTATGCGTTCACCATTCCAAGCTCTTCTGATTGATAGCTTGTTTGGTGTCTGAAGTTTAGTATGTGAGGAGAATTAATTCGTTAAAGTTTGACTTTGTGAAAGGCTAACTTTAAAATTGAAATTAAGCCAAATGGCTTAATTGTTTTTTCTCTTCATGGGAATTGTCCCACATTGCCCGCAACGAGATGCTGAGTGCTCATTCCCTATATAAATAGGGGTGCACTCTCCTCGTTGAAAAACACACCAGTCAACGATCGAGTAGCTCCAGAATTTTAGGGCAGGCTCGATTGGCGAGTAAATCTCTCTCTCTAATTTTCCTATTCTCCGGAGTAGTCCTAGCACGACTACAAAGGGGGTTTGGATCTGATCCGGACGTCTAAGACGCGGGTTCTTCTCAAGTGAAACTTTCTACCGCGTGTGATCGGCTCGGAGGCGAAAGCGGCTCGGGCGGATCGGTGCGAGGGTGCGAGGCGGCTCAGGGAGATCGGGTCAACGCGGCTCGGCTACGAGGAGCTTCTCAAGACGGTGCGGTACATCTTGCCTGCTCCAGGGCCAAGATTCCGGGTATGTGGATTAAGCGTTTTTAGCGTAATTTTTAATTAGTCGCTTAGTGTAGATCCTTCTTGGAGTGGTCAGACCCACTCCAAGTCAGCATAGATCGGACTGGGTTCTGGTTCCCCAGAGCCTAGCTAAATAGTTTAGCTAGTGTAGAAATTTAGATTTCTGGTATTCCGCTGCGCCTTTTTGTGCCTCCGTGGTCCGTCCGACTTAGGACGGATACGGATCCGAGCTCTAGGGGTCCGCCAAAACCCCAACAGTGGTATCAGAGCCACGGTTATGCTATAGATCTACTATAGCGACTTTTTTAAATTATTAAAAATGCTTAGCTTGCATGTTCAAAACTTTTTTTTTTGTTTTGAAAATAATTTTGTGTTTCAAAATTAATTTTGCAACACGGAAATTTGTTTTAATTTTGGGACAATTATTTTTATGCGATAAATCTAAAAGTAGTCTACTATGTTTTAAATACTTTGCAAATTTTTATGAGACATTAAAAATTTTAAAGGGTGTTTAAAGTTTATGTAAACTTTAGAAAAATTTTATTTTTGAAATTTAAGAATTTTTCTTTAGTTACATAAAAGTTAGAAATCTTTAAACTTTATTTGAAAGCTTCTAAAAAGAGTTTTAAAATTGTTTTAAATATGTAAATAATAGAAATAATTTTATTTCATGAGATGTAATATAAATTAATTTCTTTTAACTACATAGATGATTCTAAAATTATTTTGTGACATTTTAATTTTAGAAGTAAGGTTAATATTTTTTTAAGGCCGAGGTTTAAAATTATTAGATAATTTTGTACGACCTAGTTTTATGCGATAAATTTTTTTTTATGAAGGCTTTAAATTTTTAATCTTTAATTTTAAGTGTTAAAATTTAGATTTGCATGTTTTAATTATGTAGATAATTTTAGAACTTGCAAATGCTCATGTATGTCACAAAATGAACATTTTATTTATGTTGATAAATTAGTTGTTTCATTTTCATGGACTCAGAAACCTTATTAGGTTAGCCATTAAATATTTAAAATTTTATGAGATGAAATTTTAATTAGTGACATGTTATGTTTGATAAAACAAAACAACATTCGAACCTAATACCAGATTAGGATAGTCCCTTTGTTTGTAAATCATTTCATTAAAACGTTTAATTAATGATTTTCATAAAAGACAAAATGTTGAATTGTTTTATAAAATCCTAATTAGATTGGGGTAGTAAGTTGAACGATGAACCTTATAGTTGATAAGGACTTAATAAAAGATGTTCAACCAATCTGAAAATTTTGAATTTTAGGATCCACTAGTTGATAAGGATTAACTAGTTCTCTTAAATAAAAGCCATTTAGTTGTTTGGAAAACATAAGATTGATGACAACTCCTTCAATGGATCATGATGTCGGTCAATGTGCTTGGCTAAAGTTTTTGGACCAACCTAGCTAGACTGGGTAACAAGTGGTCCTGGCTTAGTCAATTCCCTGGTCGCGTCCGCTGGACCGCAAGGAGTCGATTCATGACTATGTAAGTCCATCGACTATACCTAAGTCAATACGATAATAATCTTGTTCAAGATAAATCGTAGCCCTCCTTGTTTTAGGAGTTGGCAACTGTAAGAAACATGTTCCGGTTGTTGAGCTACACTCAAGCCGTGACATGTCAATCTTATAGAAACCGATTTCTTGATTGACATCTTAACCTGACTGAAACCGTCGTCTCATCCCTCGAGCTTCGGCGTAGGTCTAACCAAGAATGTAGTCCAAGACCTGACCCAAACCGGCGCGTCGTGCATACACCGAGCAAAGGGGCAAGTCAGGCTAGACACGAAAACAAGGGTCCGACTAGGCTAGCCATTGTGATCCGGTTGAGCACACTCATGATCACAAATGAATATGGGTAGAAATCGATAGGGAATCATAGTAAATATGATTGACGACGAGTTCGTCTACCGACTGCAGAGTCGGACAACTTGTTGAGATACACTCAAGGTTGTCAGACTCAGGGTAGTCGGATCCCTCTCTCACAAATATTATTTTATAATAAATTGTTTATTATTATGGCTTTAAATAAATTTAGTGGGAGAATATAGTTTTATTAAAACCATCAAAACTATACTACGAACATTTACTAACTATAGTATCTATAAAATACAGAATGGATTCGGGACTTAGATACATGGTTGAGAAGAACGTGCTGGATGGAACGAACTACAAAGACTGGCTTAGGAACATCAAGTTGGTCCTTTCCCTAGCCGGAATAGGATACGTACTGTTCGAGGACGCTCCAGATAAGCCCGATGAAGATTCGACCCACGAGGAAAAGGAAGCCTACAAATTGTACCAGAGGGATGCAGAGAAGGCCAGGTGCCTTACTCTGGCTTCGATGACCAACGAGTTGCAGAGGAAGCATGAACATATGGATGTTCAAAGCATGCTCCTCAACGCACAAGAGTTGTATGGCAAGCGATCAAGAGCTGCCAAGTTCGAGGCCACTAGCAACCTCTGGGGCACCAAGATGGGGACGGAACCTGTACAGGATCATGTTATCAAGATGATTGGGTACGTAGAGGACGCCGCGCAGTTAGGATTTATCCTGGACAATGAGATGTCCACGGACATTATCCTAAAATCTTTGACTCCCGATTTCAAGCCTTTTATAACTGGCTTTATAATGAACAGCCTTGAGACGGATCTTCCGGGTCTCCTCAACATGCTCCGGCAGTTTGAGGAGATTCATAAGAAGCCGACTGCATTGGTTGTTGGCTCTGCTACTTCCGACCAGCCGAAAGGCAAAGGGAAGAAGAGGCAGGTCCCACAACCTGCGAAGGCTAAGAATGGGAAGAAGAAGAACAAAGGGGCCCCGTCGAAATCTGAGTGCTTCCATTGCCACAAGATTGGCCACTGGAAGAGGAACTGCAAGATCTATCTTGCAGAGAAGAAGAAGGGGCATACTGATGCCTCTACCTCAGGTACAAATTAAAATTCAATTAAATGCAATTATTTCCATTCATATAGTATGAGAAACTTATAGACATCTGTGTACTGTATACAGGTGGCTGATAAGAACTGGAGATTGGAGAAGTACGGAGATCGGTCGGCAATCAAAGCAACAGTTGCTGCTGGGACCGCTCAAAGACTTCTGGAGATGATGATTGTGATGGAGATGATATTTTTCTTATTTGAATAAAATGTATCATCTTTAAGGATTGAAAACAATGAATGAGTGCTTTGCACTCAAGGTTTATTTTTGATAAACAAATAAAGGTTCCTTTTATGAACCCGTTGTTTTGGAATGGATGTCTCGTTTGTTGCAATTGAAATTGAATTGGCTTAAAATTCTGTGGATGTGGCTTTTCTGTGATGGTTGCGTATATTTTGAATAATGGTGTTTAGCTTCGATAATATTGATTTTGAAGCTGACTAAATGTCTGAAGTCAATCAGTAGTTAAGTATAGGTTCCAGTGGGCGTATAAATTGTGTGCAATCACAATAAATACGCATATCAAGATTAACTCGTGATTATCTGCATTTAGTTATTAAAAGAGTTAATACTAAATGTGGTTAAAGGAATTAGTACAGTGTAGAACGTTTTGATTGAACGAGTCAATGTCAAGATTCCTTAAACGATCTTGACTTGACTCATTCGTCAAACCGAATCTGACACTTGTACATTCCATCTAAGGCACTTACCAAAAGGTTATTTTTTGCACATAAATCTAAATATGATTTAGTTATTATGTTGAAGTAATTTAACCAGGTAATTCTCAAAGTCAGTGGGAGCAAGTAAGTATACTTAGTTCCGTTTTTCCGGACTAAGTAAAAAGGATTTTTCACTTTAATGAATCTTCTATATAAATCATTAAGTCAAAATTGTTTTGATCTAATCATATATATATATAGACTTAGGGTGTCAAATATGTACTTGACATATTGACACAATAAAGTGAAGTGTGCTAAAACTGACTTACGGAAATGTTAGACCCCACATCTAAATCGTATACGCTGACTGTTAGCTATACGAAGTTAGGAAAATTGATCCAGATCATTTTTCAAAGGATCAACCCTGTGTGATCAAGAGATGTAATTTCAATCCATTAAAATTCGTTGTAGATACTTATTAGTAGAACCATTCTTAGGTTTGCCATATCAAATGTCATAGTGACTGATATGCTATAACGGCATGAGATACCGAGATAAATAGCCTAAGTGCAAGTGGGAGATGTAGGAAGATATATGCCCATAAGGCAATTTATCTTGATTATACGTCTTGTTCATACCGTATATGGTACGTATTATTCTAAGTATAAAATCATTTGTATTAATATACTTAGATGATATCCATAGACTTAGAGTTAGGTCCTTACATATCTAGATGAGATCTCGATTATGAGTAAGTAAGAGACCAAATAGAAACGTAAGTCTAAAACGGTTCGTGATCATAGATGTGTCGAGAACTGGATATCGACACATCGGATAGATCACTGTGTCTTCGTCTTACCTTCGGGTAATGATGATCTCATAGTCATTCGACTTGCTGAAGTCGGAGACGAGACACAGGTGCTCATTGGAGAATGAGTTCACTGAACGACCAAGTTAGAGTTATTAAATGGTTAACTTTAATGATCTGTCTTTAATAACTCTAGGGTGATGATAGGTTAGTTGATCCTTAAGACCTGAAGTCATCTGTATAAACCTGTGAACAGACGGTGTAGCTTAGACCCATGATCTAGCTTCGAGGAGCAGTCCTGATGAAAGATCTTAGGTTGGGTTGCACCAGAAGCTCTCTAGGTGAGTAAGTGACTAAGATGGGATTCGTCACTTCCATTAAAGGGAAGTTAGTGTTATAGGCTCAGTACGGTCTTTATGTTAATCCTCGGCCGGGGTACGTTGCAAGTTGTACAACGTGTATACAATAAAGACCGCCGTATACTGACCAATGTTGTCTGATAGGGTTGACAGTAAACCATACCCTAGGCCAACAATAAACACAGACTTGACGAAGGGATTTTAGCTAACAGAATTCATCACTGACACAGCCAATGCAAACCCTATGACACTTTTGTCAAAGGGTCGATCACGTTATGATGACTCTGAAACAGGGACGACAGCTACTGCTCGTAGTGACCGTCGTCTAGGGGTTTCGAGCCCCAACCTGTAGTAAGGTCAGGCTGTAGGGTCTCACACCGAGTAGTATTCGTGTCTTAGTAATAGGAATATAGAATAGAGAGAAATATCATTTGATGATATTCACAAGCTGAGTTGTGAAAGTTAGTCGCGTTAGCAATAGGGACACAACGTTGCATTAGATGCTAACTTTAACTAAACGCATTGTAAATAAGATACGACGAATTTTGTAGGAACAAACTTGTTGGAAAGGGTTACCTGGATGACGGGATCGTCCCAGTCTAAACACAGGTTCAAACCGCGTCCAAATCGGTGCTCAAACGAGCCCAGAAACGCAGAAAGAGTTCAAGGGGAAGTGGGTTAGACCCACTGGGCCAAAAGGCCCATGTGCAAAGGCAAACGGGCAACGCCCGCTGGCTGCAACGGGCGCACGCCCGCTGTAAGCGGGCTCGGCCCGCTGCAGCAGCGGGCATGGCCCGCTGTGTGCAGCGGGCGGGCGCCCGCTGCATCAGCGGGCATGGCCCGCTGCTCAGCGGGCCAGCGCCCGCTGATGCAGCGGGCATGGCCCGCTGCACGCAGCGGGCCAGCGCCCGCTGATGCAGCGGGCATGGCCCGCTGCACGCAGCGGGCCAGCGCCCTCTGCAAGCGGGCGCGGCCCGCTGTTGCAGCGGGCCCGCGCCCGCTGTTGCAGCGGGCCAGCGCCCGCTGCTTGCAGCGGGCGGGCGGCCCGCCCTTCCCCCCTTGGGCGGGCGTGCCCGCTAAGTCTAGCGGGCGCGCCCGTAACTTAAGTCAAAATTATGGGTTTTTGAAACCCTAATGACGGCTACGAATTTTGAGAAATTGCTAAACTTTGAGCAATTGTTTGAGGGGTCAAACGAAGTCGAAATTCGTCGCCGTCAGTTCCTATGCGTTCACCATTCCAAGCTCTTCTGATTGATAGCTTGTTTGGTGTCTGAAGTTTAGTATGTGAGGAGAATTAATTCGTTAAAGTTTGACTTTGTGAAAGGCTAACTTTAAAATTGAAATTAAGCCAAATGGCTTAATTGTTTTTTCTCTTCATGGGAATTGTCCCACATTGCCCGCAACGAGATGCTGAGTGCTCACTCACTATATAAATAGGGGTGCACTCTCCTCGTTGAAAAACACACCAGTCAACGATCGAGTAGCTCCAGAATTTTAGAGCAGGCTCGATCGGCGACTAAATCTCTCTCTCTAATTTTCCTATTCTCCGGAGTAGTCCTAGCACGACTACAAAGGGGGTTTGGATCTGATCCGGACGTCTAAGACGCGGGTTCTTCTCAAGTGAAACTTTCTACCGCGTGTGATCGGCTCGGAGGCGAAAGCGGCTCGGGCGGATCGGTGCGAGGGTGCGAGGCGGCTCAGGGAGATCGGGTCAACGCGGCTCGGCTACGAGGAGCTTCTCAAGACGGTGCGGTACATCTTGCCTGCTCCAGGGCCAAGATTCCGGGTATGTGGATTAAGCGTTTTTAGCGTAATTTTTAATTAGTCGCTTAGTGTAGATCCTTCTTGGAGTGGTCAGACCCACTCCAAGTCGGCATAGATCGGGCTGGGTTCTGGTTCTCCAGAGCCTAGCTAAATAGTTTAGCTAGTGTAAAAATTTAGATTTCTGGTATTCCGCTGCGCCTTTTTGTGCCTCCGTGGTCCGTCCGACTTAGGACGGATACGGATCCGAGCTCTGGGGGTCCGCCAAAACCCCAACAGACTGTCCATCCTTCAACAGTCGCCTTATCGTAAACTGCCAAAATCAAGCCGTTGCAGAATTCTTTCTTTTGGGGTTTTGGTTGGTTTTATGCGCTTTTCTTGGCTTCCTTTATATAGGAGATGGCTTAGCTCATTTAGAACTCTTGAAAGGATTAGGAAATCATAGAAGATCATTTCATCTCTTCTAAGCCACTCCTCTCTCATTCCCTTCATTAGAGCTTCAATCTTATGCTATAACATCTAAGCTCTAGGGAATTTTTCCATGGGAATTTCTCCACAGGATTTCAATCTCATTCCATTTCTTGGAGATCGTCTTTCTTCTCTTCATTTATACACCCAAGTGAAAAGTGTTAGGGTTCATTCCTAGAAGAGAGAAAGATCATCAAGTGCAATCAAAGCCTCATCTCAAGCACTTGAGTTTAACTTGCATGCCTTCTTCTTCACATTGGTAAGACCATATCAAGTCATATGTAAGTATTATTTTGTTTCATTTGTTTCTTAAAACCCTAGCTTCTTTGTGAGAGCTAGTTACTCTCTTTGTGTGAGTTTGGTGTCATAGTGTAGGACACACCCTAATTCTCTGTGTGGGAGTTAGTAATTATTTGTGTGGGAATTTGACCCTTGTGTAGGGTTGATTGGGTTCTTGTGTAGGACAAAATCATCGTTGTGAGGTATCTCTGTGTGAGATTGTATTCACTACCTTGTGTAGGATCATAGTGAATATTGGTATGGCTGGATGTACCCAAGTTTGGGGAACCAGTGTAAAATCCTTATGTTTGCGTTTGTTGTTGCTTATTGTGCTTTAATTTCAGTAACGTTTAATTAAACAATTTGCTTGGCTTTACACTAGTCAACCCCTTTAGTGTATTGTGTAGCCCCGCTTGGTCCTAACAGAACATAGTACAATGCTCTTCATATCTATGTGCTCTCATGAAATATAGTGACAAGTTCCCCCTAAGTTCATGCATCTCAACTTTCCAACTCTCTCTCACATGCTCCCCCAAAATTCATGCATCGATCAATATTCAATATTCTATTTCTCATTCCCTTTTGACATCAATCGAAAAGGATAGTCATGGGCAAGAAAAAATCATCAACTTCATTGAAAGTTTTTAAGTTAGATATATAAAACAATGTTAGCATATCGAATAAACACGAAATTGATGTATACACTTTCATATCAATGTGTACTCCCCACAAACTCAAAGTATACAAAATGTCATGAATCATCGAAAGCATGCCATCATTGCTTAAACATAAAAAGAAGAAATCATCAAACAACTTACTTGAATAATTGGTATATGCTTAGAGAACCAAAAAATAAAATTATTAAAATTGTCTTAAATAAATTTTCTATATTCATCTCTTTGGAATAAACTCTTAAGGGAAGACTACCAACATAGGTTATATTGATGTTAAATTTCGGGTCCTTTGCAGTTGAGGTGCACTAAATGGTTACTTCATTTACCAAAATCATGCACATTGCTCAACACTTCCCTGAAATCAGGTTACTAACCGCTGGTATCAAAAAGATTTTCATATTTTCTTTTTATTTTTTCACTTTCTTTTTCTTTGACCAATTATCTTAGTCAATATAATTTCTTCTTGCGTTTCATTTTCTTTTTCTATGTTGTTAGTGACGCATGAAGGAATCTACGTATTCAACTCCTACTACTCAATTCATCCACAAAGAGAATCATATGTATGTATGTATGTATGTATGTATGTATGTATGTATGAGTATATATATATATATATATATATATATATATATATATATATATACTAGTCATAACCCGTGCCCTAAGGGCACGGTTCTTTTAAAATTCCCTCTCAAATCGTGGATGACCTAATTTTAAAAAAAGGACAATAATTAAAGAGTTATAATCGTTATTTAGTTCCACACAATAAATTTAGTTTCCCCAAAATTTAATTCATCCCAGTGAAATTAGTTCCTTCTATTGTTTATTTAGTTCTGCCAGTCACCCCAAAATTTAGTTCTACCTAGAGAATTTAGATCCCAAAATTTAGTTTTCCCCAGAGAATTTAGTTCCCTCTAAATGTTTAGATTCTCCAAAATTTAGTTCCCTACCTATTTACTTCCCACCAAAATTATCGTATTTTCACCCAAGATTTTCATAAACCATATAGAGAGATTTCTGGATGGGGGGAGAGAGAAATGTCACAGAACATTTAAAATATTCCATTGAAAATTTATAACCCATTTAAAATCTCCCCCAAAAACAAATTTAGAGCCTCTTCAATATCACCCTTAATAAAATTACAGCCACTTTCAAAATTATCCTCACTAAAAAAATTTAACACATTCAAACTAAAATTTAGTTCACGCAAAGATTTTAGTTCCCCGCAAATATTTTAGTTCATCACAAAAATTAGTTCCCTTTACATTTAATTTCCCCCAAAATTTACAATTTTAGCTCCCTCCAGATTTAGTTTCCTCTAAAATTTTAAATTAATTTAAGAAATTCCGAATTCCATTCAACTTCATGCTCTGAAAAATAAACATGGAGTATTGATTAATCCGTCAGCTGGTTAAGAGATCGTAAAAAACAAATCAAAATTCTGAGCAGTCGACGATAACTGTCTAATTCGTTACCACATCCAGTTAAACATTATTAGGCCATATTACAGAAAGTAGAATTTTGGTATGGAATTAGATTTATAAATGCCTTCATTTTTTGGGCTGGTGTCAGATAATGGCATAAAAATCACTAAATATGACCAGATTACAAACTGAGACAGTTTCCTTTATAGGGATATATCGAGCTTACGCATCAAAACCACGTTAAGTATGACAATAAGACAATGGACCTTAGGTATATGTTCGCATTATGTACAGTAAACCTCTCATATAAGTATTGTTGAAAAATGAAGAACAATCTCTAATACAGACATCTGCCTTGTAAGCCTTCAAAAACCTACTATGATTTATGATTTGATCACTTACGGTGATAATACCACCCCGAGCATAGAAGTCCCACCATCAAAAGGGAGAAATCATAAGGTTATTCAACTCTGGACGAATGTTATGATAACTTGCATACGCTATGTCAAAAGCATGTTTTCAGCTACAATGTCAAACACTTATGAAAGTTATACTTATTGGCACAAATTATTTTGTGATGAAATGAAACAAAGACAATAATAATCTGATTAGAGCAACTCAACTTTCAGGAAAATGACTATTGAACCACGGGCCTTTATTACTTCATGAGAAGCAATACCTCCAACAAAGGCTGCAACTGCATGAAGCTCTGCACTTCCAAATATGCACATTTTGTTAGTCAAGTCACCCGACAACATAGAACCATGGAATCCCAAGTTACATAATATGCTATATAATATGCCACAGTCATGTTACGTCTTCATCTATTTTGGTGTTTGGAACCCATAAACCATTAAGCAATTATATTCTAGCATGTGTTTATAATGTGCAAGTAAAGCAAATGGGAATAAAAGATTTCTATTTATACCCATCAAATACTCTATTAAATCCATTGTAATTGGCAGCAAATCGAGATCAACAGCACAAAACAAAATATAAAAGCCTACGTCAACACTACAAAATAAAAACTATAAGCATCTGTGATCCTCATTGCAAACATTATCAAATACATAGAAATTATATCTCTCTATCAATGTTTACATTCTTTTGTTTAGTTATTGCTTATGTTATACACTAAACAAATGTAATAAAGAAAACATTTTAGTAGATAACACAATATCACAATTATTATTCACTTTGCCTGAGAACCTCAAAGAGATTCTTATATGTTATTTGCCATTTTCTCAATTGATTCATTCCTGATGCCTCTTCAACCATCACCACCTATTGAGGTCAATCTATTATGATTTCACACTCCCTGCATTACATCAGATTCTCTTGACTCCATCAGATAAATCAACAAATGACTCCATTTCGTGCTTCTTTCTACAACTTAGATTGGTCTCATTTGATTCTGTAGTCCAATTATCGGAGCAATCACTGGTCTCATGATTATGCTGCTTATGTCTCTCCCACCAAGTTAAGAAATTCTCAATCATGTAGTCAATATTGGGCAGGATTTGTTCAAGAACAGGGGTGGCCTCCAAGAACGAAGAGCTCAGGCACTCAGTGTCCGGTGCACAAACAGCTCTGAGAACTTTGGCTCTCTCAGCTTCCAATATTTCTAGAGTTTTTTTACCCCTGGCTAGCCAGTGTTTCGTGGGCATTTCTTAGCACTAATTGCAAGTACTTCCCTTTGGCTTCTATCCTCATCTGCAAATGTCTATGTACCTACGTGGTCCAAATGCATAAATATGTATAATTCTTGGCTTGAACGATATATTTCATTTATTTGGTGTTTCACATTGATTTGTTTTTGTAGTCTCATCTGGACCTCCAGTTAGAGCTGAAACATGGCCCTGAAGCAACATATTTGACATTAAGTTAGCAGTCCGAATAATGCACATTGATTGATGATAAATAAACAAAATCTTACTTATGAAACTGAGGTTGGGTGTTATTCATTTCGGCCGAAAAAAATCTTACTTATGAAACCTCGAAGACTCCGTTGTCGATAGAGAGAATGCTGACATCGAATGTGCTGCCTCCGAGGTCATACACAAGGATGTTCTGCTCGCCTTTCTTCTCGTCGATGCCATAAGCAATCTCCGCCGCCGTTGGCTCGTAAAACATGGTATTTGATCTGTATAATTATTTTGCCAACATGGCATTTGTGTATCTCCCTCTCCAGAGATGGCTTTATATTCATATTCCATAAAAGAACATAAGAGAAATAATTGTTAATCTCTCCTGAAATAAATTATATAAAACCATATAGGTTTACATAATAATCCGTCCAGAAGATGTTCACTTTAGAATCCATTCAGAAAATAAAATAGACTGGCCAGTGGGATATACTGGAGGCTATGTATGGCTCCTAGTGAAGTGATAGAAAGGGGTATCGGTGATACACAAAACTGCTGCCAATTGCTTCTTAGTGAGTCGAAACTAATAAATTTCAATTGTGTACTAATTTTACTTTTCTTTTTGCAGCATCAGTGTGTAACTATAGAGAAAGTGTACATTACTTTACCTTGGTGGTAGTTCATTAGCTTTTTGCAGCCTTGTATCTATATCCGATGAGATTTCCATGCTTTCATCTTTTGACTTCGAATGATCTGCTAAAAACACCTGCCATTTATTAGTTTGTTGCATCTCAACTCTGGCTGCAATTTACAGTGACTTTCAGCATTTCATATCTACTAGCAAGCATAACAAACACTATCAGACACCGTATGTATAAGGAAGCTTATTGACAGGCTCTAGAAAAGAGAAATACATCATAGCTTCAGACCTATCTCCCACTGTGAAATAAAAAGTGCGATTATAAATTAAATGGAAGGAGATAAACATATTTATACCTACAAATGGCTCTTCAGATGGCAAAGAGTTATCCCAAGAATCCTCATGACCCACATCACTGATTTTGGAGTTGATTCTATAATTAAGAGAAAGAAGGGAGTAAACACCATGAAAAAGAGGTGTAGTGGGTATGGGTGAAATCACCTCAAAAGATCCCACTTGTCATAAAAATACAAACAGTGACATAAACTCTAAGCAAAACAAATGGATCACAAAACACACACACTGGAAATTTACGCACACCTCAGCTTAATTTTTTCCCCAAACCACAAATCTAAACAAACATCAACTCTAAGGTTTGTTTGCAGGGTGTTTGTCTAAAACACACTGGAAATTTACACATAACATTTTATGGGGCAATTTACGAAATACACACACACTGGAAACACACCTTGACAAAACAAATGGATCACAAAAGCTTAATTGTTTAAAAACACAACGCAGAAAAACAAATGGATCACAAAATACGCACGCAATGGTAATTTACGCACACCTCAGGTTTTTTTCCCCAAACCACAACTCTAACCATTTGTTTTGACCTGCAAACACATTTTATATCGGTGCGGATATGTGTGTAATACTTTTAGCGGGCGCCATGGGGTCATCCTTTTATGTCTGTGAACAAAAACACCTGCCTTTTAGCGGGCGCCATGAGCTTGCAAATAAGATTATCTTCTTGTGTAAGATCAATTTTTAGGATTCACTTATCCATCCAAATTTGTTGTGTAAGATCAATATTTTCAAAGAATAAAAGTATTGTAATTAACAAAACAAATAAAACCTCATACTATTAAATAATTAGAACCTATCATCAAATGGTTTACCGCTCTGGAGAAGGTCTCCTCCGCATTCTCGAAAATGGCATATGTATAGGCAGTACACCATTGTATAGTGCCAACCTCTGCTTAACCCTTTCCCTGTCAAGAATGTTTTGCTCTTGTTAGTATAGAAAAATAATTCAAGATTAAATATCTCAAAAGCATCCCAATAAGCATGCATTTGAGAAGAATAATGGCATAGTACTCCATGACCAAACATGGATGCAGTGTCAATGAACTTGAGCTTCATGACCAAACTTGGATGAAGTGTCCATGACCAAACTTGTATGAAGTATCACTTTCATTAACATATATGAAACATATGTGAAAAACATACTCTGTAAACTACACTGTTGCACAATAAACTTCATTTAGAATATGTGTTTCTTTCTGCATGGCATTCTTCAACTTTTATTTTATGTGGCCATCATCATCCATGCCTTTTTCCTACCAAGATGGCATTTGGCCATAGACCCCATGAACTCTTTGACAAAGATTTATGACAGACTGTCATTACATAACTCTCTCATAATTGGTGCCAAGTTCCTGGCTATGTAATCCTAAAAGGATAGTTTGTCCTGTAAATTCTTCTAGACATTGAAAAACGTCCATAAGAAGAGCAGAAAATTGGGTAATTTCCTGGAAGCACATAGTGCTCCAAGGCACACATAAAGCCAAAAGTAAACCATATCACATTTTCATCATGACTTCAACAATAGAAGTTCTATTTGATGAAGACAGTTTATTGATATGTCTATATCATTATACAATTGAGTTTCTTTATGTTGTATTTCTTCAATATATGTCAATTAGTATCCTTATGACACTGAAAAAAAGGAGGCGAGTTCCAAACTCAAGAAACTAAAAAGAGTCCAAGTGGGAAATAATCAAATGAGAACACCGGCATCAAATGAGAAATAATTTAGTTTTACATATATATTCAATGTTATAAACAGAATATAGAATATTATAAACAGAATATTAATGCTATATTCAATGTTATAACTCATATATAGAATGTTATAAACAGAATATTATTGGTTTTACATATATAGATTTTTTGTCACCCCTAGATTGATAAACATTGAATTTGAAATTAGAGTTTTTGTCAATACCATTTTCGCACCATGCTCCAAGTTCAGTCAACTACTTTTAAAAAATTTGAAATGAAAAAACAAAAATTACCAGGCAAACAAAGTGGTGGCAGATTCCTTTGTCAAGGGGTCCATCCAGCTAAATAAGAGGTCCATCAGAGGGATATGATGTGCATTATTCTGAGAATGAGCACCAGGTGTGTGTTGATATTTCCAATAGAGATGAAAAGAATAAAAGAGAGATTCTTAAAAAAAGAAGTGGGAGGGACACTTGGTTTCTTGCTGAGATGTTGGTACCATATTTCAAGTACTATTTCAAGTACCATATTTAGGAAATTTAATTCAACTGTTCCATAAATAATGAGTTGGTCTCATATTCAAGAAACCAAATTAAATTTAAAAAGGCAAGATGAAAAAAATTTAAAAAAAGTACTCTCAAATGAATGCAACTAAAGAATCAAACTAAACAAAAGGAGCAAAAATTATATGGCAAGAGGATATTTGAACCCAAGTGTGTGTAAAGGAGCAGGAATTATATGAAACAAAAGCAAACTAAACATGACCGAAGAGATATTGAACCCATTGCAATTAAACAAATGCAAAGTAAACATAAGCAAACAAAAATAAGGAAAAACAGAAACTGTTGCAATTAGATGGAATCCATCTACAATAAATCTTTTAATAAAACATTAAACCGACTCAAGAGCATTAATAGATAAACCCAGTTAAGTTATAAAAACATCAATAGATAATCTTATAAGGACCAATGACTCTAGAAGTCAAGAAACAAAGTAGAGCATTTCTTACTTAAGACTAACCGAAGTAGAATGAATGGGTAACCAGCAATTTCTCAAATAGATGGAATGCACCAAATTATAATAAGAACATTGATAATTGAAAAACTAATCAGAAAAGGGTAATCTTCTCCGATATATTTTCTCAATCAGAAATAGAGTAAGCATAACCCAAACATAATAATGCAAAATAAAGGAATGCTTGACATCTCCAACTCTATCGACTCAAATCTCCCCTAAATAATAGGCTTAAAAAAGATTAAGCCAAAAACAACCAAGTAACAAAATCAACCCAATAGAAATAGAGCAACTTTAAAATTTAAAATTACCTGAAAAATCTGAAGTAGCTTCAGCTATCAGAAACAGAAGCTTCAGAATCTAATCCCAATGTTGTGATATCCTTCAATTGACTTCAGCATGCTGAGTAGAAGAAATTAATATATAAAAAAGAAAATGATGAGTAGAAGAAATGGAAGAATATTTAAAAGAAAGACAATGAATTCAAATCACAGAGCGAGATTGAAACAAATGATCTCAAATATTTCGTGCTTCCATGTACCAAGGCTCCGAGGTGGATGCGAAGGCTCCGATGGTGGTCATGAAAGTGTAAAGTGTATGTTTAAGTTGGTAGGACATATTGCATATTGAGTTAATTCCTCAAGACAAATTATAGTCAGCCCATGCAAGCTGCTAGCAACCAAACTCAGACAATAATAGACTCTTGTACTCAATATTTTTCATCGGTGTGTATAGTAATGATGATTACCCATACTATAGTAGCATCACATAATTGCATAATATAGACGGGGCGGAATAGAGACTTACTACTTTGATCATTTCTCTTCCTCGGAATCTGATTTTTCAAAAATAGGCTTCGGTTGAGTTGCAGTATATGCCAGTGCTATGAACTTTGGATCTTTTGCTACGACATAAGCATACTTGAGTATCGCTTCTTGTGGGTCCATCCAGGTTTCTTTGATCATTCCTCCTTGCTGTAATATGTCATACAATTAGATAAATAATAACAAAGCAACTATTATATTATTATATTCTAAATAAATAAAAAGTAAATGTTTTAGATGCAACTGATATTGTTTTACTTCACTATTCTATACTTTGAGAAGATATTGAGTTAGAAGACTTCCTTATGTTGTGCCAACTCTTCCACCAAACACTGGCACTGTCATCGGAACTTCCGGCTTTTGTGATTCCAGGAGGTCCTTCAACGCCTTTTCTCGTTGGTGGCTCGACTGATCTTTAAATAACGGAAGCACATGTGGGTTATGAATAACTGGCTGCACTTCAAAATCATCGACAGACCTCTTTCATGGTGCTCCAGCAACACACACAATTTCTCCTCTTTGACTGATGGATGGATCATAAAGTATGTGAGTCCCTCCTTCCTTCTTATCCCCCATTGTTTCAAGAAACTTCACAAAACATAGATAACGTCAATGAACTATGGTTCCTTATGCCAATTAAAGAACATAAACTGAGTAGGAAATATTCAAACCTAAAAAAGAGTTCAGAAGACAAAATAACCATTCTAACCTTAAAAGATTTAAATTGCAAGAAAGGAGATATGATGTTATCGACACAATGCATAATGCACTGAATCTGAAGGATTGCAACTTAGAAGTCATCCCTTGAAAGTCATACATACGGACATTAAAATCATAGCTTCCAAAAAGGACTCTTGATCCTGAATGGTCAACTGCAAGGGCGGAGACCATCTGTAACAAAAAAGTGGAAAATAAATCATCAATATGATCTTATATATCCCCGGCCAGCCAAGCACTTCTTAACTAATGGCCTCGCCGCACTGTGTGAGTAAATAAATTTACAGAATAAAACAGAACCTTCAGTAAAATAAATAAAATAAGAATTGGTCTTGCACAATAGTACAATCTGCAGCTAATCATGAATTATCATTAGAGTGTAAGCCCTCTCATTTCAATCGATATTGAGCTGTAAAATGTGACAATTGCAAGGCCTGCATTTTTGAATTTAACAAACCAGCAAATCTAGAATTCTGTAAACATTTTAGAGTGTGTTTTAGAGTGTGTAAACAATTGTACAATCTAGGATATTTTTAGAGTGTGTATAAGGCATTTCCCTTAATGAAATCCGAGAAACATTTTACATTATTTGATCCCTTCTCTTTTTCTTCTTCTACAATGTAACACCATCATCTTTGATGGGAATGAAGACTGTTACTCAAAGTCTTAATACTTGTATACAAATTAGTTTCAATATTTAGGCTATAAGATACACTAAATATATGGGTCGGTATATTATAATACCAGTTGCATTTATTTACATACATTTCCAGATTGATGGCCCTATAGTACCATCAGAGTTTGAAAAAAGGGAGTACTTAGCCATTTCACTGTTGTCTACAAACTTGAAGGAGGCATTTTTCCTATGGGTCTTGTGATAGATGTTACTAACAGAAACTTGAAGGCTGGATCCAACATTTTGACTCTTGAAAGTATTGTTCACATTTATTTTTCCTTCTAATGCCTGCATATCTTTGACAATATAATTTAAGCTTGTGTTACATATCTTGCAGTGAGAGATCTTTGTTAAACCGTTTATGAAGCCAACTGCACCGACGACAGAAAATCGATTATTTTAAAGGCTCACGAACAATCGATAATTTTAAAATTTAATCATTTCTATCTATTATTTACAAATTAATAATATAATTCACCTAACCAAATGTTTGTGATGCATGACAATGAGAAGTTGATTGTGAAGAACACGATAATTTTTGGTGGCTTGAACTAACATGCTCCTCAGCCTCTGATTCTCATTGATATCTCTCAATGTTTAAGCCCAATCAACTATATTAACCATAAACAATTAATATAATTACCACCTTATATATTAATCTAACTGTAATCACCTTGGGATTATGCACTTATTTGGCTTCAACCGCAGTCCGGCCTCCTTCCGAAATCCTATTCAGAAGAAATCCATGAAATTAAGCATGTGCTAGCACACATTAGATTAAAATTCAGCAGTAAATGTATTGGCTCCATGGATTAAAGGAACAAAAAATCAACATGTCCCGAGAATCATATATCAACATGTCACCAACTCGTAAAAATATTAGCTGAAGTGAAACTAATTGCTGAATTACATGAAAGAAATTGTCACGCCTTTTATTTGGACATGTCACATGTGCATGCAACATATGCAACTACACTTGCTATATGTTAATTGAAGTGAAACTACATGCAATATGTTAATATGTTGCATGCACACAACATATGCAAGCAAGTAATTTGTTTGTTTGCATATGCAAACAATTTGTTTGTGACATGTGTTTGCATATGTTGCATACATATGTGACATGTCCAAAGACCAGGATTAAATGCATGCAACATATATTCTTTGGACGGGTAACATAGAATATCACTGAGAGGCTAAGTGTTTATTTAGGATGTTTAGTGTTATAAATTGTAGTTTCACTTCAGTTAATATGTTGCATGCACTTGTTATATGCATATGTTGTTGTAAAAGTCAATATGCATGCAAACTGAGGTGAAACTGAATTTAGCCTCTCACTGATATGCATGCAACATATAAGACTTAACATATGTTGCAGGCAAGAATATATGGTGCATGCATTTAAACAATTTGCTTGCATATGCAAGAAATTAAAAGAACAGAAAAGTCATGTCTGCAGAATTAAAAGAACAAATTGCATGCAAGAACAAATTACTGTCTAAAATGCAAGTAATAGAGAATTCATAGAATAATGAATCATGATCAATTAAAGTGATATTCACACAAATCATAAGTTCCACCATGTTTATACTTCTGTAAGTTGACCGCAAAGGAACTTTTACAACAGTACATTATAACTTTATTGATATTGAATGCAAGGAAACATTTTTGATTTCAAAGTCATGGAAAACCTCAATAAAAAAAGCTTATATGATATGGATCACAATCAATTAAATAGGTAGTGAAATACAACTGAAGAAGTTACATCAGTCTTGCATTCGTAAGTTTAATTTTTTTTCGTGAAATGAATTAAAGAAGCAATCACAGTTTACAACATAAAAGATCAGCAAGCCTTGAAATCCTGGAGTATGCAATATGTCATAGAGCTCTAAACAAACCTCGATGGAGAAACTTAGCAAGGATACGATGTTGGTTTATTTAACTGAGGACACAGCCATAACAGAGCTGAACAAAAGAAACGATTCATGTGCCAACCACAATAATTTGGAATAAACCCCTTTGCTATTGTTGCTACTACATTATTTCTTCGGATAAGGAAAACTGCAGTAAGTTTCCATGCATTTTATGGACAGTATATGTCATTAAAGGACAGGAATGATGCATCCGCGATAAGAAGTTGATGAAAATTATTTGCCCACACCTTGAATTTCTGCGATTTTCATCAAAACCCCAAAATTTCAGTTATTTCAAGCAAAAAAATCGCTGATAAGAATTGAACTGGAAGCAAATTACGTGAATTTGTGCAAACTAAAATAGGATGCAGTTTTTAGAGAGAATGAATTCGGTATAACTAAAGCAAGATGGGAACATAAATTTACTAAGTTTCTAATTTATTCAAATTAATTTTCTTAAGAAATGATGGATAATGATTCACATCAGAAAGCATTTTTGTTCTCACCTGTTTCAAACTCTAAGGTGAGAGCAAAAATTCACCCAGAACAACAATTTCACAGAGTTGCTGTTCTGTGTGAATATAAAAATGGGCTTCACATAAAAACCCAAAATAAATGCCATAACAAAACCCCTTCTCAAAATTAAAACTAAAATTAAAGATTAACCCATGTTTACCCCTTCTAATTAATCATAAAATGACCAACCATTGAGCAAAAATTTTGGTGAATGATTAAATGAACAAACATAACATGCAAGGATTTGATAGGCCAACTGAGCAAAATGGAAGTAAATAGAAAGTAAGTGAATGGATGTTGAATTGTTTGAAGAATATAATTGAAGAATATAATTTCATCGAATATAATTGAAGAAGATTGCTGCAACATTCATCGAATATAATTGAAGAACAATTAAAGACCACATCTAAGCATACTTTTATCCTAAACCAATTATACTTTGTCCTTGATCAAATATAATTGAAGATCAAATTCTCATAAACCAATTATACTTTTTCCTTGATATATCAACGTGAAATAGATCAATTTGCTAATCTTTCACATTAACAATTCAACTGGAGCTGCTACTCTTTCACTGCCAATGAAATCATGAATGTAGACAATGAATCCATTTTTCTGAACAGTAATGCATAAATAAAATTATATATAGAAACCCCCGTGGCTAGTGAATTCACACTATTGAAACTTAATATATCCACTTCAAAATTTTCAGATAATGTAATTAGCGAGTGAATTCAAAACTAAAGTATCATATTGCATCTAAGTTCATCAAAGGGCACCTTTTTCACCCAGGACCTGTTCCAAGCAGAACAATGATAATACAAAATAATGATAATGCAGTATATTCTACGCAAGTTTTAAACCAAAAATGTTAACTTTGAGGTTTTAACTCTATTCCAGCTCTTTAATGAATCTGACTCAACAATTGACAACATTACCTAGGATCCATCACAAAAGCCAATGTTTTCAGAGGCATGGACAAAATTTCATGTGTTCCATCTCTCTAGTTCCATTTATTGTATCGATAATGGGAACCAAATACAACATAAGTCTCTGAAGTCAAATAGAAGTTATAGGTTGTAGATAACAGTGAAGGTAATCAACAATCAATTTGGAAAATGTTAACTGGATTCGTATGAAGTGAAGACCCATCAATAAGTGTAGTCCAAATAAACACATTACAATAATTTGTTAAGGAAACTAAAAACCAATCTCCTGGGCATTGCGCATCTCTCTCCGAAGTTAGCTCTATGCCAAGAAGTGTAGTCCAAAGAGTGGAATTTAAATGAATTTTCACCAATAAAAACTTAAAATTCCTATAATATTTTAACATCAATATGTTATCATTGTAAATCTAATAAAACATGTGTATCATTCGATAAATGTTTGCAGAAACTGTTCAATTGTAGAGATGGGTAAGGGACATGGTTACAAAGAAGACTCGCTGGGTCAATGGGTTCACTCTCGAAGAAACCCAATTCGCCCATGTCTCCAGTACAGAAATACTGTAGCATGAAACTTTGAGCATTTGTACAAACAGTTGGTGTGCAGAAATCTTGGAGACATCACCTTCCTTCTAAATTTATGTCTGTAAAAAAATCAAAACCAACGAAAAATTTCAGAGAAAGAAGCCTCAACTCCATTGTTTGAAATAGGCTACCCTGAGCAAATGTTACATTCTCTAGATTTCTGAGTCGTTTGTGTTTGAAGACGCCCATCAGAAGAATTTTCCATATTTTCATTTTCATCAATATCTAAATCATAGCTCAGGTCAATAGGAGGTTCAAATACCTGCACAGATTTGTTGAAATCAATAAGTTAAAGAGAAGCACTAAGGTTCATGTTTATGATGAATGTCAGGGACACATGTATTGGATTGAATCCTAATGGCTTTTTGAATCTTAGATTCCACACTGAAACATAAGAAGAAAGAACTTAAGTTGAAGCACACTGATTACTAAATAGTAAGAGAGAAAAAGTGTTCACCTGAAGCATGTTCATGATGAAAAATGTACTCTGTGATATGCACCTGCAAGGTATAATCAGTTAGAATCTACTCTTAACATTATCTTACTAAGAAATATCACACTCTAATCATAAACATTGCACCTTGAGAATTTAGACAGGCTCATATGTGCCTTTCAGTCAATTAAAACAACTACAGGTTTTTCAAAAGGGTAAACAATAGAAATTAATCAAGATTTTAAGACAAAACCGTTCAAGGGGGCTTTGTAAATTTACAATTGACTTTATTGCTATTGGAGGAAAGCAGAGTTTAACGAAATAATGTCAACAAAATGATTTTTGTCAGTGTAAGGAGTTCAATTTACAAAGAGAAGCACAGGGCACCATACCAAAGAACAAATCAGTTGAAAAGTATATCCAAGAACAGAACTTTTATGTATAATAATTCTCAATAAGCAAAACCCAGATCAGAAATTTTGCTAGAAAACTAAAATTGATGAAACTGAAATTTACCTTATCCACAAAGAACAACACTTCCCCTCGATGCCAGATCAGAAATGATTCTTGAGCGTTGGACGCAACAAAGAAGTGAGCACCTCCCCTCGATGCAGCGAAAGGGGCTCCAACGGCTGAAAACGACAGCTAAAGGTGGGTCTTTTAAATAAAAGAGTGGGTTTCAAAGGTGGTTTCAGTTTGATGATGAAGGGGGTTTCTTTTTTGATGAAGGTGGTTAGGGGTGAAGACAGGAACAAAGTAAGTGAGAGGGAGAGAGATGATGGGAGCTTGCGATGTGGGGTTCGAGCTTCGCCCCAAAAAATCCATTTGTTCGAGCTTCGCCCCCAAATTTCTTTTTTGATGAAGATGCTGTGAGGTCCGAGCTTTCCCCACCCAAAATTTCAAGCTTCCCCCTCATTTTACTACTGCTTTTTAGATTCTTTCTCTCATGCACGTGACTGGGACCCACTTGCTTACGTGGCTAAATCCTAGCCCTTCCCCGAGTAAATCCAGGCCGTTCTTGGTGATTGGGACAAACAAAGATATGACTGGACTTGTGACTGTGACAAAATTCAAAAAAAGTTGTGTTTTATAGAATATATATATATATATATATATACTGTTCCCCAAAGTCAGAAGGTGGGGTGGGTATCAGCTTATTGGAAGATCTAAATTTGGCGTCAGGGGTTAGACTGACATGGAGATTCCTCACTTCTAATAGCCTGTGGGCGAGGCAAATGAGACAAAAATATGATAAAGAGTGCGGGTTCTTTGCTGCAAAAGGTTTGGTGACCCAGTCGGGAACTTGGAAACACATGTTGAAGTGCAGAAATGTTTCCCAAAAACTTATCAGAAGAGTTGTGAAATATGGGCGGTCAACTTTATTCTGGCATGACTTCTGGCTTGATTGTGGGCCTCTCAAAAACCTGGTTGCTATTCCTGTGAATGCCTCCTTGAAGAGAGTTAATGACTATTGGGTGCAGGGTGCCTGGGCGGATGTGTCGGAGCTTGCACCTATACGCTCCCATCTTGCAAGTGTTCAGATCTCTGTTGGCGCGGACAGATGGGCATGGGCACCCAGAGTTGCGGCAGTTCAGCAATCCAACGGAACAGCAGTTGCTGGCCTTCCGCCAAGCATGATGGCGCCGGGTTCATTAGCTTACAGTAAGGATGATATTTTCAGATTTAAGGATGCATGGGAGGGGGTTCGGCTCCATGGTACCCCATTCTGATACCTGAAATTGGTGTGGTTTACGGGGCATGTGCCCAAAATGTCTCTTTCCCTCCTCCGAGCTTTCAAGGGTAAGCTCCTCACCAGAGATATTATTCGCAGATGGGGTATTTCTACCCCAGATAACTGTGTTTTATGTGGAGACAACATAGTGGAAGATTTGGGGGCATCTTTTCTTTAATTGTAGCTATACTAGCTATATTCTAAAGAGGGCATTGCTTAAGTTGAATGTCAGAGATCATGTTCAGACATATATTGCTGAAGTTGGAGATTATTTCCTATTGCATTTTGGGGGGAAGGGTCCTTTGTGCAGACTTGCAAAAACTATCCTTTCTGCTACTGTATGGCATATTTGGCGGGAACGAAATAGGAGAATCTTTGAAGATATTTGTAGGGGGAAACGGATCTGTTCGAGGCGATAGCGGCTGATATTCGAGTGGCGTTGAGTGACCTAGACCCTTCTACACCTGAGGAGTTATCTGTGTTTGCAAATTAGGAGTTCAGATATTTGGGCTAAAATTTCTACTTTCTCATTCTTTACTTGTATAGTAGCTTTGGGGTGAGGAATCATTATTAAAGAGTGACGGCGCTTGTGCCCTATCCTCTTTATATTGATTCCTTATTCCTTCGCTCTATTGTGTTGTACATAATTTTACAATTAATAAAGATTTTCTTGCTCTCCATATATATATATATATATATATATATATATATATATATGTTGACTAGGATCCATTCGGATGGATTAAACATGCGGATCCATCCAAGTGGAATTTAAAGCTAGACAATGTAAATAGAAAATCCAACCGTTGGATGTCTTCTAACATGTCTAAACTAGCTCCAAAAAAAATTTCAACTAATTTGGACATGTTTTGCCCATGCATCAAGTGGTTGCAAAATCGATGTTTTTCAATAATTATAAAATCGGCTAATTTTGCAACCACTTGATGCATGGGCAAAACATGTCCAAATTAGTTGAAATTTTGTTTGGAGCTAGTTTAGACATGTTAGAAGACATCTAACGGTCGGATTTTCTATTTACATTGTCTAGCTTTAAATTCCACTTGGATGGATCCGCATGTTTGATCCATCCGAATGGATCCTAGTCAACCTATATGTGTGTGTGTGTGTGTGTGTGTGTGTGTGTGTGTGTGTGTGTGTGTGTGTGTCCGATTTTTACGGTCCTGGCGATTCTGGGAATGGCGATTCTGGAAATGGTGATCTCGGCGGCGCATCCTTGGGGTTTGTTCGTGATGGTGGCGGCACATCAAATCTTGCAAAGGTTGGAGTTGCTCCTCGTGTTCTTAAGGTAGGATCAAGCTCTTTGGGGATCTCTGGGCTCGTTGGTGGTTCTTTGACAGGCAGATCTGGATCTGAGCTTGGCAAAGACGAGTCCGCAGATGGCAAAGGTAAGATATCGGCTGAAGGTGGGGGTGATTCTCTTGATGGCGTTGGCACAGGCTCGATCAGATCTGGTGGCATCCCTGCAAATTCCGATGCTGGCGGTGGCCGTGACTTAGGCTGGAAGAATGTCCAAGGCTGGCAGAATGTCCAACACAGGAAGAATCGCTACAAGGATGGCGATGATAAGTCGGTCCGATTCAATGTTGGTAGAGGAGCAAATCGGGAGGGTGGAACTAGGAGGAATTTAAGAGGACCTGTTCATGACCATAAATCTGCTCCCAATCGTCCTGTTACTACTTGGAAGAATGAGGCTACTGTGACCCAGATAGGGGGGCACAATGTGATTGATAGAATGCCTGTGAGGCCTGTCTCATCTATTAGAGTCAATCCCACTGTAGGGAAGAAATCGTGGGGAGACATCAGTGCTACTCGTCGCAAGTATGCTGACCCATTGGTCATGACTCATATCCCACCGACATGTAATGATAACAGAGTGGTTAAGATTAAGGTGGCGGACTCTATGGTTGAAGCTGGTGCCTCTCGCTGGCAGAATACTCTGGTGGGCTACGTGTTGGGAGACGTACCATATTTCGGCCAAATTAAAGCTTGGACTGATATACTCTGGCGCATCAAAGGCGGTCTACGTATTTTCTCTCGAGAGAATGGTTATTTCTATTTCAAGTTTGACAATGAGGAAGATCATGATTCTATTTTGCATGGGGGGCCTTGGCTGTTCGATGGGCGGTTGGTAGTTCTTCAGAAATGGACTTTAAATACTCAGCACGATCGGGATATCCTTGTTGGATCTGGATCCTAGCCTAGAGGGGGGGTGAATAGGCTAATAAAAAATTCTCGTGCAACCCACGAGAAATCACACGCAGTTAAAAACACGACCAGAGCAGACACAGAGTACACAGCAGATTTACCCTGGTTCGGTCGTCCCAATGACCTACTCCAGCCCCCAAAGCTAATACTAGATTGAATAGTGCAATAGGTACAAAGTCACAAGTTAGAGCACGCTCAGAGCACTCTCTACGCCTCTACACTCGCCAGACTCTCAGTACCCCACACACAGTGTTTCCTCTCACTATCAATCCTAGCAAAGCTTTCTACCAGCTAGTCCCAAACTAGCTGGGTCCCACTTGTCTAGCCCCAACTAGACAAGTCCCAAAATAGTCCACAAAAATAGGTAAAAGTTTCCCCACAGAGAACGTTACACTAAGGCACAAATAAAAGAGTTTAAGAGTTTAGAAATGCTCAGTTTGTGTCTGTGTAGGCGTCTCTGTCAATCAGCACGTCGTCAGCTCCAATCTGACGCAGACGGTGTCTCAATCCGACTCCTGGATGTCAAGATATGCACTGGTCTGTGCGTAAAGCAATTGCAGTTCAATCCTTTAATAAAAGCTGGTCTGTACGCTCAGCAACTCTCTTTAGATTGGGCGGTCGGTGCGTAAGGAAACGCAGCTCTCTTCCTTTAATTAATCGGCCGGTGCGCAAAGCAACTCCAAGTAAATAATCAAGCCACGTCACACTTTAAGATTCGTGCGACCTGCGAATCTCTGCGGTTGATGCTCCGCCACGTCAGCACACGAATAACACGCTTCGATTTCGATTTCTCTTCGTGCTTTGCTCTCTTCAATCTTGGCCGTTGATTCTCTCGATCGTGCGGAGAATGAAGCCCCACGTCAGCAAGCCAACGGAGCTTTCTTCTCCGAGACTAGGACATGCAGGCGTAAGATCTTCGTCTTCGACAGCGGGGATCTTTGACGACGACGGCTCCCTCGCGATGTTCTCCGGCTTTGCAACGACGACGTCGATAGAACTCGAGCAAGTGGCGTCGTCAGCAGCTCGAAAATGGTGTTGATGGCGGCAGCGATCTCCAGTCGACAGTTCACGGTGAATCCCGCGATCAACTCACGGTGGCGACGAAGAGCTTTTTGAGTTCGACAGCGATCTATCCGACTCGACAGCACCCCGACGTCTCCTTGGCGATGATGAACGGTGGCGACTGCTTCTTCACGATGGCGTCTTCCTGTTTCGTGCAGCGGCGGCGACGATGGCTCCGACACAAGGCGATCTGGTGGTCGTTGGCAACGACAGCGGGCTCCTCCGAGCTTCAGCAGCTCCGTCAATGGCGAGGGGCAATTGCAGCTTCGATCTTTTCGTTCTAGGGCATGCAGCGACGACAACAACTTCTGCGCCCGATGATGACGACGGCGGATGCGAGATCTTCTCCGGTGATGGCGTTCAGCAGCGGTGGTCTGTTTCAACAGGAGCAGCGATGGCGAGGCACGGCGACAGCGGGCTTTCAGCGACGGTGATGATGGCTTCTTCGTGCAGCGGTTGTCTTCAACGATAGCAGCGACGTTCTCCTGTCTCCGGCGGTGCTTTGCTTCTACGACGACGTCAGTGATGCGTGGATAGCTGCTGTCAAGGGTTGTTGATGATGTGATCGGCACGCTGCAAAGCTTGAGGCTTCGTTGTTGGTGATGCTTGAAGGTGAGGATATGTCTTATGGCTAGGGTTTAAAAAATAAAGAAGAGATTTCGTTGTGTAGCCGTATGAGAATTTGTAGCCCCCTCAGAATTTTTGTCTTATTTTCTTTTAAAAAACATTTCCGTAAGCACTATGGAAAAAATGTATGGCCTCCTCTCTTTTTAACCCTAAGGATGGCATTGGTATTTATAGTATAGGCTAGGGTTTGTTGCATTAGGGTTATGGCTAGAGGATGATGTAGAATCCCTATGATGTAGGAGACTTGTAATTTGATTGGAATTTTGAATTAGGGAAGGATTAGGAGATCATCTAATTGATTTGATTAAATCCCCAAGAGTTTTGAAAAAACTCCATCTCATCCCTCATTGGACCAAGTCCAACTTCTTTGTGCACACACACTCCATCTCTCCCAATTTGCTATACGAATAGCAGATCCGCCAACTATCGAAAGTATATTGTTTCGCCCCGCCTGAAACACACTGAGCACACACATTAGATATACCGACACGTTTGTCATCATCAAACCAAGATCCTAGATCGTTGCTTCCAACAATCTCCCCCTTTTGGTGATGACAAACCCACAAAAGATTTGATCAATAGGAATGAGTGTGTGAAGTGTGTTGAAGGGTGTAATGCAATATGAATCATGAGATGAATATGAGATGAATATTCAAGCACTACAACATTGCATGCACAAGCTAATAATAAATACAACATGCTCCCCCTTCACTCAAGCTCCCCCTTCAACAAATAATATCAATAATCAAAGCTCAAAGCTGTCAAAATCTTTTCTTTCTCCCCCTTTGTAATCACCAAAAGTGGATTAATGAAGTCACAAAAATACCATGTAAAAATAAATCATTATTAGAAGTAGCGTGCAATTTGCATGAGTATTCCAAATAATGGGCAAGTCAAGTTCATAGAATTTCATACCAAGACTTCTCCACCTTTGTGTAAGTGGAAAGATATAGGCAATAAAGTGCAAGAGGAGATTCAATATCAGAAAATCAACCAAAACAATCCACATTTTCCATTTTTCATGAATATCACCAGGATTGACTTTTCCCACCTCATCAAAGATGAGTTCAAGTTACCGAGCCCCGAAACATAGCCTAAAAGGACTTTTAAATGTGGGGTGGCATTGCTTGACGAGTTATATACACCAACGCTAATGAGTACCCATGTAGCACAAGTTGGATACTCGTGGGTTGTGTTTTAGCCATGAAGTGTATCCATTTTTCATACGGAGCAAATATATATATATATTTTCAATTCTTTTGTGCTCAATTTTAATTCATGGCTAAACACATCATATCCCTTAGAAATTTCAGAAATTAATCATTCCTACATTCACTTTCCATTATTCTTCAAAAGAATCTCCAAAAGCACTAAAAGGTCAAATATCGTGAAAGTGCAAATGTAGGTGTAGAAGTCAAGTCTGAAACTTATGAGACATTTCATGGCTACTAAGAAGAATAACATCATGTTCATGTAGCTACAACAATATTGAATTGACTTCTACAAGGGATAAAATTGATCATTCATACAATATCACTCAAGAGATTCAAAAGAGGATGATCAATAAGCACAATTTTTTTTGATTTTTTTTTTCAATTTTTTTTTCAGAAATAAAAACATTAAAAATCATCCATGCAAGCACACAAAACAAAATAAATCAAGCACACACAAGAATCTATGAAGGTATGCAATGAAATGCAAAGAGGGATCGAAAATTATACCTTCTCGTCGCTATTTGACGAAGGAGCTAAAAGAATGAAACATTGAATTTAACGCTCCTCGCCAAAACTCCATCACACCTACATGAAAGGTGTTAAGTGTGACCTTGGAATCCAACAAGGTCCACTAGTGTTAGCCAATATTGTTTTAGGAACCCACACTTGTTTAAACTTGATTTTAGTGTTCCTAAATTTACAATAGTATGAAGTATGGCCTACACTATCACAAGTAAAGCACTTTGCATATGGGTTCTTCGCAATAGACGGTGCATTGTGGAATTTCTTGAATTTTTGCTTTTCAACGTTTTTCAGACCAAAACCAAGTCCTCTTCTATTATTGCCATATAATTGATTCTCTAAAATAGTGTCCAACGATTGTTTTCCCGAAGAGAATTTCTTAATGGCCAATTCAAGATTAGAGACTTTGGTTTTCAACAATTTATTTTCTTCCACAAGAAATGTGCATTTACTTATAAAAACTCTCTTGTTTTCCTCTTCCTTCTTTTCAAATTCAACCATTTTTCTTTTAAAATCATTATTCAACATGCAGAATTTATCATTAAGCTCTCTAATAACATAGTCTTTTTCAGTTTCGAGCTTAATCAAATCAAGTTTAAGCATGCTAATATTATTCATCAAGGAAGGGCAAGAGAGACAAGGTGCTTCATCATTAAAACTGGATTTTTCCTTTTTCAAAGTATCAATAGTAGAGTCACGAGCAACAATATCAATTTTGAGTTTTTCAATCTCTTTAGACATTTCATATTCAGATTGTTGCATTTCAAAGTTTTCATTTTGGTAGTCATCTATAGTGGATTCAAGCTCTACTATTTTATCTTGCATTTCTTTACAAAGAGTAAGGAGTTCCGTTTTACTACCAGAAATTACCTCATCGTGTATTCCCATCAATGCCATGCATGAATGGGCTTCGTGTTCCTCCTCCTCGCTCTCAGCTTCGCTACCCATGTCCCAAGTAAGCACCTTGGATTTTCCCTTTTCTTTAGCTACCTGAGCTGTCTCATGTGGGCAATCCCTCATTCGATGTCCTCTTTTCTTGCATTTAAAACAAGTCATTCTATTAGTAGTATTCTGATCATAATTTTGCTTAGAAGACTGAAAAAAGTTAGAGCGATTAAACCTGGGTGCCATTTCTGCTCTTCCTTGCTTGGTCTGGACAAATTTTCTGAAATTTCTGACCATTAGCGCTATGTCATCATCATCATCTTCTTCACTTTCGTCAGCTTTCAGAGCAAGTGGCTTGGTAGCTTTCTCCTTCTCCTCAGGTTTCTCCCTTTTGTCCACGTTTTGCAATTCTAGCT
Source organism: Scilla litardierei (assembly GCA_030789695.1). Lineage (NCBI taxonomy): Eukaryota > Viridiplantae > Streptophyta > Magnoliopsida > Asparagales > Asparagaceae > Scilla > Scilla litardierei. The sequence goes on from CM061141.1 coordinate 141,129,747, forward strand.
CGTGGGACATTAAATTACCTATCAAGTCCTCCACCCTCATCTGTGACAGATCTTTCGCTTCTTGGATGGCAGTGACTTTAGGCTTGAAAGAGCTTGGCAGAGCTCTTAATATCTTTCTCACCTGCTCAAGGCTAGAATATGGCTTACCGAGCGAACTAGACTTGTAGACAATGTTGGTGAACCTCGCAAACATTTCTGATATCGTCTCTGATGGTAGCATGCAAAATCCCTCGTATTCCGTGCTCAGAAGTGCAAGTCTAGACTCCTTCACCTGTGACGTTCCCTCATGCGTCACCTCCAAAGTATGACATATTTCCTGCGCAGTTAGACAATGTGAGATACGATTGAATTCAGATTTATCTAATGCACAAATAAGAGCATTCATAGCTTTAGCATTTAAAGAATAAAGCTTCCAATCATTATCATCCCACTTATCATCAGGTTTGGGCATCTCAATATTTTCAATTTTGATAACAGGTGATTTATATCCTTTTTCAACAATTTGCCAAGCTTTATAATCAATAGAAATAAGATAGATTTTCATACGATTTTTCCAGTAAGCATAATCTCCTCCATTAAATCTAGGTGGTCGGGAAATAGACTGACCCTCAGCAAAAGCACTATCAATGTGGTACATGGTCAAACTAGGCTAGATCCTAAAACCTGCTCTGATACCACTTGTTGGATCTGGATCCTAGCCTAGGGGGGGTGAATAGGCTAATAAAAAATTCTCGTGCAACCCACGAGAAATCACACGCAGTTAAAAACACGACCAGAGCAGACACAGAGTACACAGCAGATTTACCCTGGTTCGGTCGTCCCAACGACCTACTCCAGCCCCCAAAGCTAATACTAGATTGAATAGTGCAATAGGTACAAAGTCACAAGTTAGAGCACGCTCAGAGCACTCTCTACGCCTCTACACTCGCCAGACTCTCAGTACCCCACACACAGTGTTTCCTCTCACTATCAATCCTAGCAAAGCTTTCTACCAGCTAGTCCCAAACTAGCTGGGTCCCACTTGTCTAGCCCCAACTAGACAAGTCCCAAAATAGTCCACAAAAATAGGTAAAAGTTTCCCCACAGAGAACGTTACACTAAGGCACAAATAAAAGAGTTTAAGAGTTTAGAAATGCTCAGTTTGTGTCTGTGTAGGCGTCTCTGTCAATCAGCACGTCGTCAGCTCCAATCTGACGCAGACAGTGTCTCAATCCGACTCCTGGATGTCAAGATATGCACTGGTCTGTGCGTAAAGCAATTGCAGTTCAATCCTTTAATAAAAGCTGGTATGTGCGCTCAGCAACTCTCTTTAGATTGGGCGGTCGGTGCGTAAGGAAACGCAGCTCTCTTCCTTTAATTAATCGGCCGGTGCGCAAAGCAACTCCAAGTAAATAATCAAGCCACGTCACACTTTAAGATTCGTGCGACCTGCGAATCTCTGCGGTTGATGCTCCGCCACGTCAGCACGCGAATAACACGCTTCGATTTCGATTTCTCTTCGTGCTTTGCTCTCTTCAATCTTGGCCGTTGATTCTCTCGATCGTGCGGAGAATGAAGCCCCACGTCAGCAAGCAAACGGAGCTTTCTTCTCCGAGACTAGGACATGCAGGCGTAAGATCTTCGTCTTCGACAGCGGGGATCTTTGACGACGACGGCTCCCTCGCGATGTTCTCCGGCTTTGCAACGACGACGTCGATAGAACTCGAGCAAGTGGCGTCGTCAGCAGCTCGAAAATGGCGTTGATGGCGGCAGCGATCTCCAGTCGACAGTTCACGGCGAATCCCGCGATCAACTCACGGTGGCGACGAAGAGCTTTTCGAGTTCGACGGCGATCTATCCGACTCGACAGCACCCCGACGTCTCCTTGGCGATGATGAACGGTGGCGACTGCTTCTTCACGATGGCGTCTTCCTGTTTCGTGCAGCGGCGGCGACGATGGCTCCGACACAAGGCGATCTGGTGGTCGTTGGCAACGACAGCGGGCTCCTCCGAGCTTCAGCAGCTCCGTCAATGGCGAGGGGCAATTGCAGCTTCGATCTTTTCGTTCTAGGGCATGCAGCGACGACAACAACTTCTGCGCCCGATGATGACGACGGCGGATGCGAGATCTTCTCCGGTGATGGCGTTCAACAGCGGTGGTCTGTTTCAACAGGAGCAGCGACGGTGAGGCACGGCGACAACGGGCTCTCAGCGACGGTGATGATGGCTTCTTCGTGCAGCGGTTGTCTTCAACGATAGCAGCGACGTTCGCCTGTCTCCGGCGGTGCTTTGCTTCTACGACGACGTCAGTGATGCGTGGATAGCTGATGTCAAGGGTTGTTGATGATGTGATCGGCACGCTACAAAGCTTGAGGCTTCGTTGTTGGTGATGCTTGAAGGTGAGGATATGTCTTGTGGCTAGGGTTTAAAAAATAGAGAAGAGATTTCGTTGTGTAGCCGTATGAGAATTTGTAGCCCCCTCAGAATTTTGGTCTTATTTTCTTTTAAAAAAGATTGCCGTAAGAACTATGGAAAAAATGTATGGCCTCCTCTCTTTTTAACCCTAAGGATGGCATTGGTATTTATAGTATAGGCTAGGGTTTGTTGCATTAGGGTTATGGCTAGAGGATGATGTAGAATCCCTATGATGTAGGAGACTTGTAATTTGATTGGAATTTTGAATTAGGGAAGGATTAGGAGATCATCTAATTGATTTGATTAAATCCCCAAGAGTTTTGAAAAAACTCCATCTCATCCCTCATTGGACCAAGTCCAACTTCTTTGTGCACACACACTCCATCTCTCCCAATTTGCTATACAAATAGCAGATCCGCCAACTATCGAAAGTATATTGTTTCGCCCCGCCTGAAACACACTGAGCACACACATTAGATATACCGACACGTTTGTCATCATCAAACCAAGATCCTAGATCGTTGCTTCCAACAATCCTGACAGCGGTGCCTGTTTGGGTGCAATTTCATAATCTCCCCCTCTCTACGTGGACGATGGAAATTTTTAATCTATTGGCAAGCGCGGTTGGCGTACCTATTTGTCTGGATAAGGCTACAGCTAACCTGGATAGAATCTCGTATGCCAGATGCTTAGTGGAAGTTGAGGCCAAGTCTGATCTCCAAAGAAGTGTGATAATTGAGAGGGATGACTCTTCCACTATTAGTATAAATGTTAAATATGAAGGTGAACCTCCTAGATGTGCTGGGTTTGCTTGTTTCGGCCATTTGGACTCCCAATGCCAATTGGAAAACAGGGCTAAGGAGGCACCCTTAGAGACCCCTTCAATCCAAAAGAACACTCTGCCTAATGATGAGGGTATTGATGTAAGTACCTCTTCCTCTGTTTCGGCCCTGAATAATTTGGTTGTTAACCATGTTCTGGAGGATGGAGAATTGGTCTCTTCCAAATTAGGTACCGATGTGCTCCAGTCCCAGCAGGCGGATGAATATGGAATCTCTAAATCCTTGGGTCCTAAAGCTTTTGTAAATCCTACTTCTGTCCAGGAGCCTCCCCAATTGATTAATGTTCTAAACAGTATTCATATTGCTTCTCCCCTGAAGACCCGGCCGAAGTCTGGGCCTGAAATGATTCTCCCCGTCCCCTCCCAGCAGAATATGGAGCCTGTTCCACCTGATGAGCCTACCAACTCAAATAAAGATTGGGAAGTTGAGCATGCTTCCCTTAGAGCTGCTATCCCCCAAAAGCTTAAGTCCGTCCAAGTGCCCCAATCTGACATTCGGAGAAGCTCACGGCGTGTTGGCACTTCGTGTGCACAGCCGGCCCCCCCTCCACTTTAATGTCCATCTTCTTCTGGAATACTAGAGGTCTGAACAATGTTGCTCGCCGCTCAGACCTGAAATCCAGACTAAGAATTCTTAAACCTTCCATTGTGTGTTTGTTGGAAACCAAAGTGGAAGCTGTAAATGATGAAAGGATTGCAAAGTGTTTTCCTAAAGGCTGGGGAAGTCTGGATAATAGAACATGCCATAAAGGAGGTCGGATTGTTATCTACTATAATAATTCTGTCTGGAGCTGCTCAAATTCTATTATCTCCTCTCAACGAATTACTACTATGTTCAAAAATTCGGGGGGCCTGTCTTTTGGCTTATCTGCTGTTTACGGGCTAAATCTTGCTACTGCCCGTACTGAGCTTTGGAGTGACCTTTCTTCTGACTATAATAATTTGAATAAGATCCCCTGGGTGGTAGGCGGGGATTTCAATTGTGTCCGCAATGTCACAGAGAAGTTGGGTGGTCGAGCTTTGGATCCTAACTCTATGGATGCTTTCAATGCTTGTCTTGGTAGCTGCCAGCTAATTGAAATGAAAAGTATTGGCAATTGGTTGAGCTGGAGAAATAGTCGCATTGGTGTTTCTCGCATTGCGGCTCGATTAGACAGGGTGCTCTGCAACACTGCCTGGATTGATCTCTTGCCTCATGTGTTACTGGAATACCTACCCGCCAGCACTAGTGACCACTCTGCAATGCATGTCATTCTACATGCTAAGGTACCCACCCTTCCTAAGCCCTTTAAATTTTTTAATTCATGGTCTTCCTTTCCTGGATTCCATGATATAATTAAACGCAACTGGGGGAATCAACCTGGAGGTTCTAATATGAAGAGGATCTTTAATAACTTGAAGCATCTGAAGGTAATCCTCAAGACTTGGGCCGACAATCATAATTCTGCTATTAATTCTTCCTTTTGCCGCCAAGTACTCCATTCTATTCAACAAAATCCTATGCTGAATTCTAGTCCTCAATTACAATCATTAGAGAGAAGTGCTATGATTAATTTGGCTACTTCCCTTGACGTGGATGAGGAGGATCTGAGACAGAAGAGTAGACAGAATTGGCTAAATCTGGGGGATAGGAACTCCAAATTCTTTTATACCGCTTTGAAGGCGAGGCAATGTCATAATAACCTCAACCATCTTATTAACGACAAAGGTACATCCTCCCTGAATTCTGCTGATTTATGGACTGATGCCCCCATTTATTATAAGAATTTATATAATCAAGATGATTATTGAAATGTCTTCCCTAATCTCATCCCAAAGTGTAAACTTACCTTGGAGGCTACAAATTGGTTGGATAAGAATGTGTCTGCTACTGAGATCAAAAATGCGGTTTTCCAAATTGGGAAAAATAAAGCCCCTGGTCCTGACGGCTTTAATGCTCACTTTTTCCAAAATGCTTGGGGTATTGTGGGGGAGGATGTAACTAAGGGCATCTCTTCTTTCTTCATGTCAGGGAAAATGCTAGATCATGTTAATCACACCTTTTTGACTCTTGTGCCAAAAAATACTAATGCTGTGGGGTTGGGGGATTATAGTCCTATTGCCTGCTGCAACGTCATCTACAAAATCATCAGCAAGGTCTTATATAATAGGCTGAAACATGTTATATCAGATCTTATTTCCCCCAATCAGGCCGCTTTCCTCAAGGATAGACTGCTTTCAAATTGTACTCTCATTGCACATGAACAGATCCGAGACTTCAGCAACCCTATGGGGGCCAGAACATGTATCAAACTGGATCTTCGCAAGGCGTTTGACAGTGTGAACAGAGAATTCATCTATTTCCTCCTCCACCAGATGGGTTTCGGGCATAGATTCATCAACTGGATTGCACAATGCATTGCCACTCCTTTATTCTCTGTTCTTATTGAGGGTTCCCCTGAGGGATATTTTTCTTCAAACAGAGGACTTCGCCAAGGTGACCCCCTATCGCCCTATCTCTTTGTTCTCATTATGGAGGCCTTCTCACTTCTTATGGCCAGAGCTGAATCCTCTAGATCTATTCAGCCTATAAGAAGGTCTGGGGGCTATCTCCCACCTTTTATTTGCAGACGATCTCCTTGTTTTTTGTCGTGCAAATCCACGCTCGATTAAGGGTCTCAAGGACCTACTGGCATTGTTCACTCTCTATTCTGGCCTCCATATTACTTGGAAGAAAAGCTCGGCCATTTTCAGTAAAGGGGTGAGGAATCCTAGCGGTCTGGCAGATATGCTTGGTACGTTTCTTGTATTTCTTCATATCTGGGCCTTCCACTTTCCTCCAACTACCCTAAAGCATCCTTGTTTAATCGCCTTGTGGACAGATGCAAAAAGAGATTATTGGGTTGGTCGTCCTCGCTCTTATCCATCTCTGGTCGGATTGAGCTGGTACGCTCTGTTATTTATGGGATGGTCTCATTCTGGATGCAGGCTTATTGCATACCACCTTCGGTACTCCGTACTATCTCATCAGCTTGCAGGAAATTCATTTGGGGCAATCTAAATATGTGGGCTTGGAAGGATCTTTGTGCGCCTAAGAAAGAAGGGGGTGTGGGGCTGAGGCTTTTAGAGGAGTTGAATGTTGCTTCTGGTATCCGTCTTACTTGGAGAATGCTTGGTACCGATGGTGCATGGGCAAATTATATGAGAAGTCATTATGATGATGTTAAGAGAAATTTCTTTACCACCAAAGCTAGGCCCTCCCAATCCGGCACTTGGAAGTTTCTTCTCAAACACCGTAATTTTTCTCAGAAATTAATCAAGCGTACCCTTGGAGACGGCTCTGATACTTCCTTTTGGTTTGACAATTGGTACCCTAAGGGACCACTATACCTGCTTTATACTCCTACCCCTGGTACAGAGAATTACCAGGTTAGTGATTTTTGGACCCCCCCAGGGTTGGCCGGATATTGTTTCAATTCGGCACTTGCTTCCTACATTGCGCCAAGTGATGCCTGGGAGTGGTGTGGACGCGTGGAGATGGGCTTCAAATCGTCCATTCACCTTCAGAGCGGCTTGGCAGGGTACTCGTGATCCTGGGCCGAAGTTCCAATACTTTGATAATGTCTGGCACTCTAAGCATGTGCCCAAGATGTCCTTGTGCCTTCTTCGAGCATTACGCGACAAGCTTCCTACCAAAGAACAGCTAATCAAAAGGGGCTTGCAGGTGGAGAAATCTTGCGTTCTCTGTGCAGGCAATGTGCCAGAATCTGCCCGTCACATCTTTTTTGAATGTGAGTTCTCCCGTTATATTCTTTGTCGGAGTTTATTGAAGCTTGGTTATTCCGGAAATGTTCCCCTATCTCTTGCCAGACTTGTAACTTAATCAACTCGAGGTACAAGCTTTCTGACCCTGTAGGTACTCTTGCTGAAGCAGTGGTATCTTCCATGGTATGGCACATATGGCGGGAGCAAAACAAGCGCATCTTTCAGGGCATTTTAAGGGGTAAAACCATAATTTTTGCGGATATTGCTGCTGATGTCGTTATCACTCTGAGGGATCTGGATATTGATGGCGTTTCTGATATGACCCCCTTCTCTAATTGGGGGATTATTGATACGGGCTAATAATGTTATTTTTGTAGTTTTTAGCATAGCACTTTGTAGCTAAGCGTTTCTTAATCCTCCTTGTATCTTATTGCCTATCTTAGCTTAAGTTGTCCGGTGGTAGTGGGTGACGGCGCTTGTGCCCTCTCCCCTCTCTTCCAGCCAACTTCTGTTTAGATCAGGCATTTTTTGTACCCTATTCTTGATTAATAAAGTTTGCGATTAATTGTCATATATATATATATATATATATATATATATATATATATATATATATATATATATATATATATGTATGTATGTATGTATGTATGTATGTATTTATGTATGTATGCATGTATGCGTATATATAGACATATATATACACATATATATGACTAGTATATATATATACACACTAGTCATAACCCGTGCCTGTAGGGCACGGTTCATTTAAGATTTTCCCATTCAAAACCTTAGCTCTCCCCAAAAAATGAAGCGCAATAATTGGTATTTAGTTTCAAAGTTTCCCCAAAATTTACTTCCCTAAGAGAATTTAGCCCCCCCCCCCCCCCCCCCCCCCCCCCCCCCCCCCCCCCCAAATTTTAGTACATTCCAAATTTTAGTTGTATCTCGATTGAACATGTTCCTTAAGGACACAGTTCATTTAAAATATTCACTCCCCAAAATCTATATTATGTTTAGGTTATAAACAATATTTAACACAGTACCTGTCACGCCCCGCTTCCCAAGTATGGAAGGCAAGACGTGAAGAGGTCCGTTCAGACTTGGAGCTGTGAAGCTGCAGTCTAATAAGCGTTTGGTAATTTAATCCATTATCAGGTTCTTTGCATTACGACGAAACAACAACAATAATAATGAGGGATAGATAAATAAAATTATCCAACATTCAACATCCACAGATTTTATTCCAAACATTACAGAGTTATAGTCATAGAAGGAGTACAGAGTCTGAAAGAAAAAAGGCCTAAGCATGACCGAAACTACAACAAGAAATGGTGCTACGCACCGAACAACCTAACAACAACTACTCAGAAAGTAGACAACAACTAAAAGAAAGTCACCAGCTGAGACTAAAGGTAGAACTCCAGTGTCCTCGAACTGGACGTCAACAAGCTGTCGTCCTCAGCAACTAACACAGGCTCAAACCTGATATGTGACACCCAAAGAGAAAAGGGCACATGTCAGCAAAAATATCCAAAGAGGGAAGGGAGACTTTTGTGCAAGGAAACAGAAAAGTAAAGGGAATGCAGCTTAGCAGTTTAAAGTAAGATGACATGGCATATTAATTCAATGACTGCAGCAGTTAAATGAGATGATATAGCATGTTATTTAAGGCATGTGACAATTAAAATGAACATGATGATAACGAGCATGCGTGTCGTAGCAGAAGCTACGAATCATTATTTCACGAATTCACGAATCACTAACTTTTCACATTGTGCACAGGGTTTACGCCTTTTGGCTGAAGTGGCTGTACGTGCACACTTCTATGCTCAAGTGATCGCTTAACCATACCCCTGTGTATCGAGCGTTGGTTTCCCAACAACACTGTGCTCGCTTCTGGATCACGAGCCAGCAAGTGTTTTTGGTTTGGCATAGGGTTGTGCCCACAAAGCAGGTGCCTAGCCTCAATCAATATGCAGGAGTCAAAATCCTACTCGCCGCAGCTTACATTTTAAAGTAACGTGTGCTACACATTCATGATAAAGATGCATGAAATGACATGGCAAGATGCGTGAACATGGCAATAAGCAATTAAAAATATATACAGTTAATTTGAAATTAACCATGACATGCGGCATGAAGTGATAGCATAGTAAAGATGTCGGATCTAGCTTCGTTGTCAAGCTAGATCAAGTAGGGTGTCGGATCTAGTTTTGTTGTCAAACTAGATCAACTATGGTCGTCTAGGCGACTATCATTTCACCGCCTAGTCTCTTTTACACAATTTTACAAAATGGCCTAACAAATTACTGTGCAAGTTTCACTTGCCTAAAGATAATAACGTTGCGATCCCGTTCAATCAAGTCCAAGACTACATATGCGTTCAGATCGCGATCCAGCCTACAGTCCCAGCTTTTAGATCTTAATTAGTGAATTACATAAAGCAATAACGTTACGGTTTTTAATCTTGATTATCATTCGATGTGGGGGTTCCTACGGTTCAGAAATTACCCTTAGCATGACACGAGAGCTACACTGACGTCGGGAGCGACGTCAGGGGTTGGACTCCGATTGCGCGAACGGTACGTCGGATAGCGGCGACGAACGACGATCAACCAGGTAGCGGTACGATCACCTATCAGCGACACTAAGGGGATGGATAGCGGCACATCATCCTACAGTGTCGGGAAGGCACGGACAGTGGTATAGAACGCGCGAGAGACGGCGGACAGATCTGTCCGTGGGTTTGGGTAGCGCAGATCTGGAAATACGCGCGAATCTGAAGTTTGCACGTGCGTGAGAGGATCTTCAGGGTTGTAGCGGCTAGGGAAGGACCGGCACGGACAGGGGGAAGGTCTGAGGGACAGCCGACGACAGCAGGGTTGCCGGCGGCGACGGGACAAACCGGGCCGTGGGTTTTTGGTAGAGCAAACGTCAATTTTCAGCGTGTATCTGGGAGTTTGCGAGATGTTTGCAGGAGGAGGAGGAAGATTTGTCACGAGGGGAGCTAGGAGGTGATAGGGGACGTCGATGGGAGTTCACCGGAGGATGGGGACGGCCGGCAGTGGCCGGTAGGGTGCTGGACGAATTTTGTAAGGGGAGAGGTTGTGACAGTTTTTCTGGGGTATTTTGGTGTTTGCACGGAGTTTGCAGAAGGAGGAGGAGGAACTGACGTGAGGGGAGGCTGCCGGTGGATAGGGGACGTCGAGGGGAGTCTAGTCCAGAAGTTTGGCGGTCGCCGGAGCGCTAGAGAGGGCTGGTCAAATTTTTGAATGGGAGGGGCGGACAAAAGTTTTTGCAATGGGTTGATGTTTGCACGGATTATAAAGCAAGGAGGTGGTGGTGGTTGACAAGAGGAGAGTTGCTGGAGGTGGAGGAAGTCGAGGGGAGGCTAGGCCGGAAGTTTGGTGGTCGCGAAGGTGGGGAGATGGCTGGCCGGATTTTGGAAGATGGGTGTGCCGCACAGATTTGCAATGGAGAAGCTAGGTTACGGTTTTCATTTTGAAGAAGAAATTGGCTATATAGCTCTAGGTTTTGGGAAATTGTGTATTATAGGAGGAGAGAGGGAGAGATAGAGAGGGTTTAGATTAGATAAAACAGTGGGTTAAATAGCCTAATTAGGTGAGTATAAGAAACTAGTTTTGATAAAGTGCTTTGAAAGGGGGGTATGTTTAGGTGATTGGAGAGAGAAGTTGTGAGAGGGTGGGGGGTAGACTTAGGTTAATATGTGATGGAGAATAGCAAGGAAAATATTTCCATGAAACGTATTAGGCCTAGTTTAATTAGGTTAGTTAATTAATCAAGTTAATTAAGTTATGTGTATTAGAAGATGATTAGTGGAAAAAGTGGGTCAAACGATGTCCGATAATTATGAGAAAAATATCGGGACGACCGTGTCCACGAGAGGGTCGAGACTAAGGAGATCGGTCATGGGCTAGGGTAACGGAAGGAGGAACTAAAAATAGAAAGGTCTAACGACGAAGGTGGAAGCTACGACACCTCTATAAACAAAGTTATTTTGTGGGAGAACGACCCATAAAATGACGTTCAAAAATAATTCCACAAATAAGTACTCTTACAGAGGGTCACAACGGCATATCACATCAAAGGGTTCGGATACAAGAAGTGATCAAAATAAATACGCGTACGAACAAAAGTATGCACACGAAAAACGTACGATCGAAAAGCGACCGTGACATCCTACCCACCTTTAGAATAAAGTCCGATCTCGGACTTTCTAACTATAAATATATACAGTCACTCTAGTAACTACCCCAATCATATCACATTATAATTCAAATCAGGTATAGTCACTACAAGTGCTTATATATGCACTAGATAGTCAAACATTAATACTACAAACACGTATATATATACACTTTCTGTACTTATACCTATCATAGACGGTCAAATTCTTACACGTACTTCAATCATTCATATATTCACTCACATCCCTTATATAACTATCACACACTTATCACATAAACATGGTACACATACTTACATAAAAATAGTTCACACCAGCAAATACAAACGTAGTGCTTCACGTATAGATAACTACCTAAGAACAAAACAACATGGGTATACTACTTCCTAATATCTCCAAGTGTACATTCCATACCAACATATCAACACATGTAGTCACACCTTACAACATTAAATCATGTAAGATATATCTAATATACATTCACCATCACTATAATTTCACAAATATATATAGTTATCCAAATGCACGCAGATACTTCACCATATATTCACATCACATACAGTCCTATATCTATATTCAAGACTCACCACACATACCATATTCATAAATACCTATAACTAAGCACATACTTACCTGTGCATGGTGCACACACACACACGCTAATATACCATTCATACATACCACTCCTACCACTATATACTTAGCACACCTACACACCTAGTTTAGCTAACAGATATACATTCAACATGGAAAACATTAGTAATTGACTATATTACAAAACCAACACCTATAACTATATAATGATATAGCCACCCACAATCATGTGCGTAACACAACCAAACACAACCAAACATATCACTTTACACACATCATCCATTACTATGTTCATAGCACTATACACCAACCACAGACATATGTAATAATATACTTAGAGTATACATACTCAAGCTTGAGTGAGACTCAAAACCCATACCAGAATGCTCTATATACATAACACGATATTTATACACATACCAATACCACCCCAATATATATATCTATCAACGTAAACATATACATACCATAATATCAATCACACTTTTTATTTAATCAAGTAGCACCCTCATAATGCAATCTTTTTACACCCTATAATAATATTACAAATATCAGCACACGTATAATTATAATACACCCTCTAATACATGCATTTCATCGTATAGCCACATACCTATAATATATATTCACATCATAGCAATTTTACATATAATTAGTATACTAATACATATACTTACCATACATAGTTAAGACATATAATAATCGTGTATACCTCATGGTATACATGCACACACACAACATTCCGTAAAGGCAAGCAATACCAACAAATCTATGGTCCAATTACCATACGTATATCACACAATTCATATAGTAAGCACATACCTACGTACGAGCACACACCCACACGTACTAACATGTAGATCATATATATGCATGCACATTTAACTATAAGTTCCCTATTATCATTACACTTAACATACATATGACTTACTAGTATACTATTACATACACTTACCACATACTCCACTATTAGAAATTCCAACACTAAATCTAATATACACAGACATACCTAAAGTGGTATAGCTATCCACACATATATAAATACCATCATTCATACAACTTCATACATATCTCACGAATAACACTGAGTATACATACATAACTCAAGAGACAATCATTACTATCCTATGGGTAGCACACTTTACATGTCCACACACTCTACCTATATACATGCACCACGACGACATCACAAAAACCAATGAGCCCACTACTAAACTAAGGTTGACATAGACAACGGCAAGCACTAGTAGGATGACTAAGCTATAAAAAGAAACCCAAGATCAAATAGCGTAATGATACAAGATCAGAAAGAACGGGTTCAGATAGGGCGAGGATAAGGAGACAGTTTGGTTAGGTGAATCAGTGATATAATTGTGAATGTTTAGGTAGAGGAAAGGAATATGTAATAATACCATTATATGATACAGAAAAATAGTGTGTAAATGACATAAGTTAAAATACAAAGAGTATAAAAATGGTCATATTTTAAAAGTTGGAGTTCTCTTTTGCATAGGAAAATATTTGGAGGTCGTTAAAATGAGTTGTTCGAAACAAGTTTGAGTCGTATATATAAAATAAGAGAAAAAAAAAATTTATTGGATTATTGAAAAAACATTATATGAAAGAAGTAGAACATTCACACGAGCATTAAAGTTATAGGTTAGAAAACATTATACGGTAGTAATTTAAAGATTTCAGCAAAAGTTTCGAAATTCAAAGGATGAATTTAAATCAACTCAAGTGTAGGAAATTTAAGCTCAGGCTAAATGTTTTCAGAGACTTTAAACTGGGAAGAAATTTAAAATAAATAATATTGAAAATACTTTAAGAGAAATCAGGATTTGCAATGGGAAAGATTCGAAAAATTAACGACAATCGTCATGAAGCGAGCACGTGAAACGAGGGCAAAGAATATGATCACATGATGTATACATCTAGGATATGATTTAAGAAAAGCAACGATGGAATTCTACGGTCGATAACACAGAAGTGTACTGATTAGGAAGATGCTAGAAAGCAAGGGTTCTAATTACCGGCCGATTAGAGATCAGAAGAATTTAGCACTAAGACTTCCTAATGAACTAGACTGTAATAGAGATCTCAGGAAAGGGTCCTAAGAGAATTAAGATTACGTTCTGCTGGACCCGAAATTTGATGAACCCAAGCGAACGACCAAAGAAAAAGCTCTAGGAATCTAATATGGTCAGGGCTGGGTGAGAGAATACTAAGGTAACCTAAGACAAGTACAACTAAATCTTAACGGAAGCGCCTGACTATCAAACCTGGATGTCTATCTAAGTCTTCCTACAATCTAAGACAAGGAAAAACCTTCAGATTAGACTCAATTCATGACTTGAATGTTCCGAATATTTAAATGGATGTTGATATCATTATTATTGTTCCGATATTTCGCAGATGCAAAGAGGACCTGCATGGGCCACCACTAAAACCTGTCATGCCCCCCTTCCCAAGTATGAAAGGCGAGACGTGAAGAGGTCCACTCAGACTTGGAGCTGTGAAGGTGCAGTCTAATAAGCGTCTGGTAATTTAATCCATTATCAGGTTCTTTGTATTACAACGAAACAACAACAATAATAATGAGGGATAGACAAATAAAATTATCCAACATTCAACATCCACAGATTTTATTCCAAACATTACAGAGTTATAGTTATAGAAGGAGTACAGAGTCTAAAAGCAAAAAGGCCTAAGCGTGGCCGAAACTACAACAAGAAATGGTGCTACGCACCGAACAACCTAACAACTACTCAGAAAGTAGACAACAACTAAAAGAAAGTCACCAGCTGAGACTAAAGGTAGAACTGCAGTGTCCTCGAACTGGACGTCAACAAGCTGTCGTCCTCAGCAACTAACTCAGGCTCAAACCTGACATGTGACACCCAAAGAGAAAAGGGCACATGTCAGCAAAAATATCCAAAGAGGGAAGGGAGACTTTTGTGCAAGGAAACAGAAAAGTAAAGGGAATGCAGCTTAGCAGTTTAAAGTAAGATGACATGGCATATTAATTCAATGAGTGCAACAGTTAAATGAGATGATATAGCATGTTATTTAAGGAATGTGACAATTAAAATGAACATGATGATAACGAGCATGTGTGTCGTAGCAGAAGCTACGAATCATTATTTCACGAATTCACGAATCACTAACTTTTCACATTGTGCACAGGGTTTACGCCTTATGGCTGAAGTGGCTGTATGGGCATACTTCTATGCTCAAGTGATCGCTTAACCATACCCCTCCACGTGTATCGAGCGTTGGTTTCCCAACAACACTGTGCTCGCTTCTGGATCATGAGCCAGGAAGTGTTTTTGGTTTGGCATAGGGTTGTGCCCGCAAAGCAGGTGCCTAGCCTCAATCAATATGCATGAGTCAAAATCCTACTCGCCGCAGCTTACATTTTAAAGTAGCATGTGCTACACATTCATGATAAAGATGCATGAAATGACATGGCAAGATGCGTGAACATGACAATAAGCAATTAAAAATACGTACAGTTAATTTGAAATTAACCATGACATGCGGCATGAAATGATAATATAGTAAAGATGTCGGATCTAGCTTCGTTGTCAAATTAGATCAAGTAGGGTGTCGGATCTAGTTTCGTTGTCAAACTAGATCGACTATGGTCGTCTAGGCGACTATCATTTCACCGCTAAGTCTCTTTTACACAATTTTACAAAATGGCCTAAAACATGGCCTAACAAATTACTGTGCAAGTTTCACTTACCTGAAGATAATAACGTTGTGATCCCGTTCAATCAAGTCCAAGACTACATATGCGTTCAGATCGTGATCCAGCCTACCGTTCCAGTTTTTAGATCGTAATTAGTGAATTACACAAAGCAATAACGTTACGGTTTTTAATCTTGATTAGCATGCGATGTGGGGGTTCCTACGGCTCAGAAATTACCCTTAGCACGACGCGAGAGCTACACTGACGTCGGGCAGCGACGTCAGGGGTTGGACTCCGGTAGCGCAAACGGTACGGCGGATAGCGGCGACGAACAACGATCAACCGGGTAGCTGTACGATCACCGATCAGCGACACGAAGGGGATGGACATCGGGACATCGTCCTACGACATCGAGAAGGCACAGACAGCGGTACGAAACACATGAGAGATGGCAGACAGATCTGTCTGCGGGTTTGGGTTGTGCAGATCTGAAAATAAGCACGAATCTGAAGTTTCACGTGCATGGGAGGAGATCTGGGGGTTGTTGCGGCTAGGGAAGGACCTGCACAGATAGGGGGAAGGCATGAGGGGCAGCCGGCGGCAGGGGAATCGTCCAATTGGGACTCTTGGTAGAGCAAACGGCAGTTTTCAGCGCGTATCTAGGTGTTTGCGCCCTGTTTGCAGGAGGAGGAGGAAGAGTTGTCGCGAGGGGAGCTAGGAGGTGATAAAGGATGTCGATGGAAGTTCACCGGAGGAGGGGGACGGCCGGCGGCGGCCCGTAGGTGCTGACCAAATTTTGCAAGGGGAGAGACTGTGACAGTTTTTCTGGGGTATTTCGATGTTTGCACGGAGTTTGCAGAAGGAGTAGGAGGAACTGACGCGAGGGGAGGCTGCCAGTGGATAGGGGACGTCGAGGGGAGTCTAGTATGGAAGTTTGGCGGTCGTCGGAGGGCTAGATAGGGCTGGCCGAATTTTTGAATGGGAGGGGCTGACAGCAGGGTTTGCAATGGGTTGGTGTTTGCACGGATTTTAAAGCAAGGAGGAGGGGTGGTTGACGAGAGGAGGGTTGTCGGAGGTGGAGGAAGTCGAGGGGAGGCTAGGTCGGAAGTTTTGTGGTCGCCGGAGGTGGGGAGATGACTGGCCGGATTTCGGAAGATAGGTGCGCCGCACAAATTTGCAATGGAGAAGCTAGGTTACAGTTTTCATTTTGAAGAAGAAATTGGCTATATAGCTTTAGGGTTTGGGATATTATGTATTATAGGAGGAGAGAGGGAGAGATAGAGAGGGTTTAGATTAGATAAAACAGTGGGTTGAATAGCCCAATTAGGTGAGTATAAGAAACTAGTTTTGATAAAGTGTTTTGAAAGGGGGGTATGTTTAGGTGATTGGAGAGAGAAGTTGTGAGAGGGTGGGAGGTAAACTTAGGTTAATATATGATGGGAATAGCAAGGGAAATATTTCCATAAAACGTATTAGGCCTAGTTTAATTAGGTTAGTTAATTAATCAAGTTAATTAAGTTATGTGTATTAGAAGATGATTAGTGGAAAAAGTGGGCCAACTGTGTCCGATAATTATGAGAAAAATACCGGGACGACCGTGTCCACGAGAGGGTCGAGACTAAGGAGATTGGTCACGGGCAAGGGTAACGGAAGGAGGAACTAAAAATAGAAAGGTCTAACGACGAAGGTGGAAGCTACGACACCTCTACAAACAAAGTTATTTTGTGGGAGATCGACCCATGAAATGACGTTCAAAAATAATTCCACAAATAAGTACTCTTCCAGAGGGTCACAACGGCATATCACATCAAAGGGTTCGGATACAAGAAGTGATCAAAATAAATATGTGTACGAACAAAAGTACGCGCACGAAAAACGTACGATCGAAAAGCGAGACAGTACCAACTTGGCCTGGATTGTTTTTGATAAGGCAAATTTTTTGTGTACTTTTTGCAGCATATGATTCAAATATTGTCACATGAAAACAAAGTCAAGAATTTTTGCTATATCCCATTGTTTCAAAACAAATTAATTTATTTGTGATGTTCTATGTCTCTATTTAAACATTAAACATGTTTTCACCACTCTGTCACGAATGGCTTGGTGTGCTAAAATCACTTAAACATATAATATGTAAATTGTACAACACAATAGCCAGTTATCATGGTGAAAATTTCTCAGCATATCTTCATTATGTTTCAAAATAGTTGTAGTTTCATAGAAAATGTATCGTAAATAAGGAGTGTAGATAGAATTACAAAACTAACCAAACAGTAGCCAACCGATGACAGCGGAGCAAAAGCTAAGAGCAAAAGAAATATCTAGGTGTCATTAACCAAAACCGAAGCAACACATCCTTTGAGTTTTCAAGCATATAAAGGAGATAAGATGAAATAATGAACCTGAAAATACCACCTTCGTGTTGAATATTGGACTCCCCGGATTTGGTTTTGGATGATGAGCAAACATAAATAATTCATGAACTAACAATTTGTGAGCGCAGTATTGGAGATCGTCGCCAAATTCACGAGAACAATCATAGCGACATCTCAAGACTTTCCAAACTCGTATTCATTGCCTAAAGCTTCGTTGAAGCTCTTGGACCGTTTTGGAAGTCATGAAGATTTAATCGAAGCTCTCGAAGACCGCTCTTTAAGGTTTTATTTATAGTCTTTTAGCTTCGATATATAGAATGTTAAGCCTTGAGTATATCTTACGTTTCTATCCTCATTACGCTCATTTCGTAGCTCTAGGATTCTTGTACAAGTTCATTCTAACTTTCTCGAAGCATCGCGCTTCGATTCGGACTTTATTGTGCATGTTAGTTGGTACAAGAACATGTACTGACCGACTAGATGGTGATCTAGTCGGTCGGCAATGCTTCTTGGACCGACTAGTTTGATTCCTTAATTTCTTGGACTTTACTGTTTACAGTTAGTCGGTCTATGTTGACTCACCGACCGACTAGTTTGTAAACTAGTCGGTCAGTGATGCTTCTTTGACCGACTAGTTGTGACTTACTGTTCATACTAAATTTCTCCTAAGCTACTGTTTATCGTTAGTCGGTCTAAGAACGTTTGGTGACCAACTAGTTGACAATCTAGTCGGTCAACTTTTGTTCTTGGACCGACTAAGTCAACTTGCATTCAGACTATTTCATTTTGCCTCTTAGTCGGTCTACGTTCACTGACTGACCGACTAGTTGTGAAACTAGTCGGTCAGTGGTTGTTCTTTGACCGACTAGTTGCCTCAGATTTTCTATCCGTTGGGATTTCACCTAACTCGTTTTTATGGGACCCTATAAATACGAACCTAGGTCATTTCTCTCTAGGTTAGAGCTGCCATTAAGAGATTCATTGAGATCAAAAGAGATAGCCATTCTCACTCAAATCAAAAGCTCTCTTCCTCACAAGAAACTCATTCTCTCACATTCTAGATCTAGAATCCATCTTGAGAGAAGCTTGTTCTTGGTGAGCTCTTCAAGCTATAGCTTGATTCAAGTCTCCAAATCATCCCTAGGCACCCATTGCTGGTCATTTCCTTGGTGCTAGGTCTTGGTGACTTCATCTTCCTCAAATCCTTCATTTCACCATTTGGGTAAGAAAAACTCAAGGTATAGGATTTTGTGGTAAGATTGTTTATTTCATATTAAAATCTTTAATATTGCTTTGTGATTCTCTCGGTTGTGAGAGAAGGTTGTGATCCCGGATTGTGGGATTCACGTTTGCCATTGCATGTATGATTTGATCTTGTGAATGTTTTTCACAAGATATTCATAGTGGAAATATTGGGTTAGGGTTTCTAACCTAAGTATCCGGAGGGGATCCGGGTGGTTGGGACGTAGGATCACCGGGAACAAGTCGGGGAGACTTGGGTGGATCCGAACCCATTAACATCATTTGTTTGCATTGTTAATTTTGTTGTTGTCATACAATTTAAGCTTCCGCAAATTGTTTTGGTAGTAGTTTGCACCATAATTTGGAATTATACTCCTTGTTATTTTTAAAGTACTATTCACCCCCCCCCCCCCCCCTCTAGTACTTGTGCAGTAGCTTGTAAGGCATTACATTTGGTATCAGAGCCAAGTTCTTAGCTATGTCTGCCAACGACAACAAGACCGTGCGTCCACCTTCCAACTATGACACCTTCAGGAACCGAGAAGGAGCTTCTTCGGTGATGGAAGGACATTCCTCTACGAGGCCTCCATTCTTCAACGGTACCAACTACGGGTACTGGAAATGCCGGATGGAAACCTTCCTCCGGAGTGCGTCTCTATGGAGGACCACAATGAAGGAATACATCGAGCCCGAAGAAGAAGACTTTGAGAAATGGACTACCGCGGAGATCGCCGCGGAGGTAAGCAATGCCAAGGCAATGAAGGCCTTGCAATGCGCATTGGAGCCCGAGGACTTCAATAAGATATGCACATGTAAGAGTGCATATCAAATTTGGAACTCCCTCCTCATACTTCATGAAGGGACGAGTAGGGTAAGAGACTCTAAACTCGTAGTCGTAAACAAAGATTACGAAATGTTTCATATGCAACAGGGCGAGAAGATGAAGGAATATTACGCTCGCTTCGTTGACATAATAAACAAGTTAGAGGCCCTCGGCAAGTCCTACACTCAAAAGGAGAAGTGCTCAAAGCTTATCGAAGGACTTCCTTCTTCTTGGGAGAAACGTACCTTCGCCATCGAGGAAGGTAATGACATGAATAAGTATACCGTAGTTCAACTAATGGGTACTTTAATGTCATACGAGGTATGCAAGGATAGCAAGCTCAAATTGCAGGAAAAGATGAAGTCCTATCTAAAGCAAGACGAGCCAAAGAAGAAGGCTATTGCTTTCAAGGCCGCTCCATCCACATCCACATCAACCGATGATGACGACTCGGAAAACGAGTTAGACTTGGAGTCCATGGCACTCATGGCCAAGAAGTTCAACCGTTTCTTCCGAAAAGGTAACTATAAGAACAAAGCTAAATTTGGTTCTTCTAACGCCTCTTCCTCTCCTTTGTGTTTCAAGTGCAATAAGCCAGGACACATGAAAGCGGAGTGTCCTCTCAACAAGCAAAAGGAGAAGTGGAAAGCGCCAAAGTTCGACAAGTCGAAGAAGTACAAAAAGGGGTACAAAAAGGGACTTGTCGGAGCAACATTCACCGACTCCGAGGATTCCTCAAGCGGAGAGTCGGACGATGAGCAAGTGGAGCAAGCGCACATGTGCTTCATGGCAAGAGAGGAGCATGATCAAGGATCTTCCTCCTCCGATGATAGTGACAACGAGGGCGATGAGGTAACAATGGATGATCTTAGGAATGCTAACTCTCAACTATGGTCTAAATACACTAAATTAGTAAATAGATATACTAAAGTAAAAGATGACCTAGCTAGCATTCAAACCTCGCCTAAGACTATCATCACCAACAACGACACCGTTGTTGAAGAGTTAAGAAATGAGATTGTTAATCTCAAGTCTAAACTTGAACATGTTAGCATTGAGGATACGGAAGAACATAGGATAGAGGATTTGACTTCTCAAAACTCGACTTTGAGTATTGAGAATGAAAGTCTTAAATCTCGTGTTTATGTGCTCACATCGCAAATATCCACTTTGGATACTTCTTTGCGTTCTCTCACCGAGAAATATGAGAACACATTAGGCCGAATCAATGAATTCAACAAGGGTAAGGGCCATTTGGATAATATCCTAAAAGATTTACTTCCGGCCAAACACCACATTGGCTTGGGGTATATGATGGGAAATTCATCCAAGTCGGTCACTACTTTTGTTAGGCCAACTTCCGAAGCCTCAACGAGTGGGAGCAAACACTCTATTGGGAGTTCATCTTCCAATGGTGCTTCCACCTCGTCCACACCCTCTTTCGAAAAGAAACCCACTTTGGGTGGACCTCCAAAGAAGGGGCATGCTTATATGTACACCAATACCATGCCACGTAGGAACACACGTCCTACTCCACCGGCTCACACATATGATGATTTTTATGCAACACATTCTCGGGCACGTGCACACCATGTGAGACACCCTCACGCATGTGTTCCCACACATGCATATGTTCACCCATCTCATCATATGAATAATTCTCGTCGTGCACCATTCCATCATGTCCCGTATGCCTATCCACAACATGCATCACGTAGAAATCAACGTCGCATGCATGCACCCAATAGGATGTTGGCTCCCAATATTTTCACTATTTGGAGCCCAAAGGACACAAGCATGGATGAAAAACAAGTGTATATGAATGCTTATTTTTCGGATGTTGTGCATAGTAGAAATTATGTGGGGAAGTCTAAGTCCAATTGGACTTGGCTTTCAAAGGTCTAACCTTTGAGGACTCAATGACCTTGGGTACCATGATATGAAATTTTCTATCTTTAGGTACTCAAGGAAAAGAAAAAGAAAAGGAGCAACAAATTTAAATTTAGCTCCAAAGGGAATTGGATACTCGATAGCGGGTGCTCCAAACACATGACGGGTGACGCTCAATTGCTCTCCGGAGTGGTTCCCATTGCAAATGGAAATCGCGTCGTATTTGGAGGCAATGAGAGCGGAACCATCGTTGGTGTTGGTAAAGTGGGTAACCCATCTAAACCCTTAATTAGTGATGTATATCTTGTTAATGGTTTAAATCATAATCTTATTTCAATTAGCCAACTTTGTGACAAAGGTTACAAAGTTAGCTTTGCGAAAGGATTGTGTCATATTTCAAATGATAATAATAAATTATTATTTTCCGGGACACGCCATAAAGATATTTATATTTTGGATCTTCCTAAGTCATATGAACAATGTCTCGTTGCCAACACAAGTGAACAACACTTATGGCATCGACGCTTTGGACATGTGAACTTTGGAACACTTTATAAGCTTTCAAAATTAAATTCCATTAAAGGTTTTCCGAAGCTTGTTTTTGAAAAGAAAAGTTTTTGTGATTCTTGTCAACGTGGCAAGCTTCCTAAATCTTCATTTAAACCTAAGAAAAGCATTTCTACGAAACGGCCACTAGAGCTATTACATCTAGACTTATTTGGGCCAACTAGAGTTGCTTCCTTAGGAAATGCAAGATATGGACTTGTCATCGTAGATGACTATTCAAGATTTACATGGGTATTTTCATTATGTAATAAAAATGAAGCTTTTGAAAACTTCACAATTTTTGTTAAGAAAGTACAAAATCTCTTAGGAACCACCATTGTCACTATTCGTAGTGATCATGGAGGTGAATTTGAGAATGAGTCTTTTGAGACATTTTGTGATGAAGTTGGTATTACTCACACCTTCTCTTTCCCTCGTGCACCTCCTCAAAATGGTGTAGTTGAGAGAAAGAATAGGACGCTAGTGGAGTGTGCTCGCACTATGCTTGATGATAGCCAACTTGGCCATCAATTTTGGGCGGAAGCGGTACACACCGCTTGCTATGTGTTTAATAGAATACTTTTGAGGCCCGGCACTAAACAAACTTGTTATGAATTGTTGTATGGTAGGTTGCCTCAAGTTAAACATTTTCGTGTTTTTGGTTCGAAATGTTTTATTAAGAACACGTATGGTAGTTTGGACAAATTCGATCCGAGATCCGATGAGGGGATTTTTGTTGGATATTCTTCGCGTAGCAAAGCCTACCGGATATTCAACAAACGAACCTCAACGATCGAGGAGTCGCTTCATGTCTCATTTAATGAAGGATTTGTTCCAACTAAAATTTCAAATGATAATGATTCTATGGATGTTTTATGTGATTCGTTTGATAATTCTAAGTCTAATAATTCTATTGATTCTATTGAGACTAACCCAACTAATGAAGTTGTTGAGAATGTTCCTAGTGATCAAGGTATTCCCAAACGGCTTCATACCATTCGTGACCATCCCCATGAGCAAGTCATTGGCAATATTCAAGATAGTGTCAAGACGAGATCGCAAGTCCACCACTTCGCCAATTGTGCCTTTGCCTCATCGATAGAGCCAAAGAATATAGTTGAAGCGTGCGAAGATAGTGCTTGGATCCTTGCCATGGAGGAGGAACTCATTCAATTCGAAAGGAATGAGGTATGGGAGCTTGTTCCTTTACCATCGAAGAACCACACCGTCATAGGGACAAAGTGGATCTTCAAGAACAAAACCGACGAAAACCAAGTCGTCGTCCGGAACAAAGCTCGGTTAGTAGCTCAAGGCTATCGACAAGAGGAATGTATCGATTTCGAAGAATCCTTCGCTCCGGTAGCTAGATTAGAATCAATTAGATTACTATTGTCTTTTGCATGCCATAAAAATTTTAAATTATTTCAAATGGATGTTAAAAGTGCATTTTTAAACGGAGATGTCGTTGAGGAAGTTTACGTTTCTCAACCTCCGGGCTTCATAAATGAAAAATTTCCAAATCATGTTTTTAAACTAAAGAAAGCTCTTTATGGTTTGAGACAAGCTCCTCGAGCTTGGTATGATCGCCTAAAGAATTTTCTTTTGGATTTAAATTTTAAAATGGGCGAAGCCGATTCTACACTTTTTATTAAGCATGCGAATAATGATATTTTATTAGTTCAAATTTATGTTGATGATATCATTTTCGGTGCTACTAACTTCACTCTTTGCGAAGAGTTTTCTAATGTTATGAAGGAACAATTTGAGATGAGCCACATGGGCGAACTCAAATATTTCTTAGGTCTCCAAATTTGCCAATTGAACGATGCAATCTTCATCCACCAAACAAAGTACACGGTGGAGTTGCTAAAGCGATTTGGAATGGAGAATGCCTCCGGGAAAAAGACTCCTATGAGCACTACAACGCATCTTGATAAAGATACGGGCGGAAAAGATGTAGACATTCGTCTATATTGAGGTATGATAGGTAGTTTACTTTATCTTACCGCGAGTAGGCCCGATATTATGTTTGCCGTATGTATATGTGCTCGTTATCAGTCTCAACCTAAGGATTCTCACTTAGTAGCGGTTAAACGTATTTTTCGCTATCTAAGTTACACTTTAGATTTTGGATTACTTTATCCGAAATCTAGCACATATGAGTTAGTCTCATATAGTGACGCTGATTATGCGGGATGCAAATCCGACAGGAAAAGTACTAGTGGCACTTGCCATTTTCTAGGAAATTCTCTTGTCTCTTGGTTTTCCAAGAAGCAAAATTCGGTATCACTTTCAACCACCGAGGCGGAATACATTGCCGCCGGCGCTTGTGCCCAGGTTCTTTGGATGAGACACACATTAAAGGATTTTGGTATTCATTGTGATACTAGCCCTATCATGGTGGATAACCAAAGTGCTATTTGTCTTTCAAAGAATCCGGTGCACCATTCCCGATCCAAACACATAGATGTCCGACACCATTTCTTAGATGATCATGTTGCTAAAAAGGACATCATATTAGTGTACGTTGAAACCCAAAAGCAAATCGCCGATATTTTCACGAAACCCCTAAAGGAGGACTCCTTTGTGCGGTTGCGTCGAGAATTGGGGATTATGGGTGAATCCGAGATATAGGATTCATATTTCATTCAATTGTCTTGCATGCTATTATATTTCGCGATATTTCATTCATGCTAGATTTATTGAATTTTTGGGAATTTTATGTGATTTGTTCGAATTTATTGCTCGAATTCTTACTTGAATGTCGTATTTAAGATTTCGACGTTTTATGGGGTAATTTAGATGACTAATGAGAGAGTTAAGATGTTTCATCCAAGTGGTTTATGAAGAGAACTCATTTATCAATTTTTGGACTCTTCTAGTCGGTTTCAGTTCATTTGTCAACCGACTAGATGCTCATCTAGTCGGCCAACAAGTGAACTCAGACCGACTAGTTCAAGCTTTTAACTATCTTGTGTCTTTGACTTCTTTTAGTCGGTCTTAGTACACTTACCGACCGACTAGATTGAAAACTAGTCGGTCAGTGAGTATACTGCGACCGACTAAATCTTGCCCTAGAAATTCATCTTTGCCTCTGTTTCGACTTAGTCGGTTCAAGCTCATTGACCGACCGACTAGATCGTAATCTAGTCGGTCAGTGCTTGAACTGTGACCGACTAAGTGTGTTTAGGCAAATGTGTCTTTTTGCTTCCAGACCGACTTAACCTCAAATCTATTCGACTAAAACTCTTTTTAGTCGGTATTCCTCTCAGCTCCAGCCCGCAAAAACCCTATCCCCTCTCGAGACCCTTCGACTTCCGGCCAGATCTCCGGCCATCTCTGCCGTACGCCGCCGTCGACTCTTCCTCCTAGGTAAAACCCCCCTCTCCTAGGTCTCGATTCATACTCTAGGGTTTGCTCTAGCTTGATTTCTTCTCCTCTAGGGTTTCGAATTCAGTTCTAGGGCTTGATAATTTTCGAGTTTGTTGTTTGATCTCTAGGGTTTGTATTAGGTTGTTTGATCTAGACCCATCGTTTGGTTGTACTCGGCGTGCCACGACCATGGCAAAGACGAGGATTCCTATCACCTCTTCTGGGGCTTCTCCCATGACTATAGAGCAACCTAACGCTAGGAATCCATCTAAGCCCAAGCGTCGTGCCAAGTCTACCCAAGCTTCTCCGTCTTCGCCTCCTCTGAAGAAGCAGAGGACGGCGACCGTCAAACCCCGTAAATCTAAATCCAAAAAGCCCATACTCCACTCACCCTCGACTCCTCCTGATTCCGATTCTGAGTTTATCCCTGAGGATGAGCCTGTCCATAGGGAACCTACACCTCCACTCCGTTCTAGGACTCGCCAGCCAAAGAGAAAGGGCCCAATGCCAGCGGGGGGTGTTGACATATCGTTGTGTCGCGATGACCCTATGTGCCTAGCGGCCTACAACCGTATTGAACACTGCCCGATGCTATTGGAGCACTACGTCCAGTTTTCAGATTTCCTTGGCTTAGCTGACCTCCTCTCCTATAGTGGCCTACTTGACTACCTACGATACGACGCCAAGGCCAACCCCAAACCATATCCTCGCCTAGTGAAATTGTTCTATGCCAATCATGTTCGAGGCCAGTACGATGCCAGTCACTCCATTGAGACTACTGTCTTGGGAACTCCTATAGTTCTCACGGCAGAAATCTTGGGGGAGATTCTTGGCTGTTCGTCGTGTGGTCTCCTTCCTTCAGACATTTCCGTCGATGATATTTCTTCCTTGGATCAGTCAGTTCTTTCAGATATCTTCCATGTTATCCCCTCCGCATTCATTGGTGTTCCATCGAAATCTTTCAAGCCGAATGCGTGGGTCCTTAACCTGATCTTGAAGTCATGCCTACTCCCTAAGTATGGATCATCTTCACTTCCATCCCAGCCGTTCTTGAAATTGATCTACGCTTTTTTCTTGGGGTGCGAGATTAATTGGGCTCGCGTGATACTCGATAAGATGGACTCTTTCGAGTGTATACGCAAGACCAATAAATCTGCACATATCTCATACCCGTGTCTGCTGACCCTCGTATTTCGTCATTTCCGAGTTCCTCTCCCTCCTGACGATGAGCGTCCCTTGGGTCCCCCTCTGAACGCGACAGCCGTTAAGAAATCTCTAGAGGCGCTTCGTCACGTGCAGAGGTCAACCACATCTGCTTCTCAGGCGACTCCCTCAGCTGCTGCAGCCTCCACTCCTCCTGCTACATTAGATGATGTCGTACGGATACTTCGTCGGCACGAGTCTCGCTTGGCTCGTACCGAGGAGGTAGTTTGCCGTATGGCTCGTACGATGGGCATTGAGCTTCCTCCTTCCGTGTCTGAGGACGAGGAGATGGACGATGAGGAGATTGACGAGCTTGTCACTTCCTTGGCTCGTGGCGATGCCACTGCTGCTGCTGCTGCTACCACATCTGCTCCTGGAGATGGCACCACTTCCGGTGCCCCAGAGACTTCTGCACCAGTTGTTCAGACTTCTGAGCCTGCTGCTACTCCTGCTGACGAGCCTGCTCATGTATCTCCTGCTGCTGTTGACACCACTTCTGTTGAGACCACTGCTGCTGCTTTTGTTGAGACCCATGCTGCTGTTGAGATCCCAGTTGTTGAGCCAGTCATTGATGTATCCACACCTGCCCCGACGATCCCGTCTGTTGACACTCCTCTCCTCCCTGCAGATCCTGAGTCCACTCCGTCGACTGGACCCACGGAGACTGCAGATCCAGCCACCTCCTCGTGATCGTCAGTTTCGAGGACTCTCCACTACTCTTTGGATGATATATCTTATTGAGAGTATTTTGGGTTAGGATGGGTTTGTGAGCTGTTTTGATGTATTTTTGCGCTTTCTGGATGTCGGTGTTGGATATGTTGATATGATGTTGTTTTGATGTATTTTGATATACTTTGATGATGTTGATGATGTTGATGTACTTTTTGATGTTTATATAGATGATGTGTCTCGCTTCATATGATGTACCTCTTGTATTCGATGTGATATCTTTTTGGATGTACTCATGATGTCTATATATATATATATATACATCGTCGTTCTCTTTGTTTTTAATTCGTCGTGCAAATTTACTATTCCTTCAATGCATATGAAAATGTAAATTCGTCGCTCGTTGCTTAAAAACTTGGTTAAATAGCTTATATTTCTATATTTGTATAGAATTGTTTTCCATGCACAAATTTAACCAAGAATATTGAATATTGGAGAGTATGTTTCATTATTCAATAAATAAATAAATAAATAAATTACATTTGGTATCAACACTTTTCTGCTTGATTTTAATTACCAAATATTTTTTTTGATGATTTTAATTATCGCTTTTTGATAATGGACAATTTGGCACACCTTGATTTGATTTCAACACTTTTCCCTTGGTGTCAATTAGGTCCATCGTCTTTGTCTACGACTCCCGATGTTGGATTTTCTATTTCCTAGTTGTTGTCGTTGTATGCCCCCCATTTTTGGGATAATGCCAAAGGGGGAGAGATAATGATAATAAATAGGTCAAATGAAAATTTAACTCAACTTCCAAGAATCTAATTTAATGTGTTAGATTCAGGGGGAGTTAAGATATATATAAGGATTTTCAAAATCCGATATTTCAAAAATCGATTCTCTTTATTTATCTTACTCGTCTGCTTGATGCAATTCATATATATTCATTTTGGAATTAACGTGTCATCAATGCAGGGGGAGTAAGTATTTTACATTTGAATTATTATTTTTGATTATTATTTATGTTGGTTTGTCATCACCAAAAAGGGGGAGAATGTTGAATATTGGACTCCCCGGATTTGGTTTTGGATGATGAGCAAACATAAATAATTCATGAACTAACAATTTGTGAGCGCAGTATTGGAGATCATCGCCAAATTCACGAGAACAATCATAGCGACATCTCAAGACTTTCCAAACTCGTATTCATTGCCGAAAGCTTCGTTGAAGCTCTTGGACCGTTTTGGAAGTCATGAAGATTTAATCGAAGCTCTCGAAGACCGCTCTTTAAGGTTTTATTTATAGTCTTTTAGCTTCGATATATAGAATGTTAAGCCTTGAGTATATCTTACGTTTCTATCCTCATTACGCTCATTTCGTAGATCTAGGATTCTTGCACAAGTTCATTCTAACTTCCTCGAAGCATCGCGCTTCGATTCGGACTTTATTGTGCATGTTAGTTGGTACAAGAACATGTACTGACCGACTAGATGGTGATCTAGTCGGTCGGCAATGCTTCTTGGACCGACTAGTTTGATTCCTTAATTTCTTGGACTTTACTGTTTACAGTTAGTCGGTCTATGTTGACTCACCGACCGACTAGTTTGTAAACTAGTCGGTCAGTGATGCTTCTTTGACCGACTAGTTGTGACTTACTGTTCATACTAAATTTCTCCTAAGCTACTGCTTATCGTTAGTCGGTCTAAGAACGTTTGGTGACCGACTAGTTGACAATCTAGTCGGTCAACTTTTGTTCTTGGACCGACTAAGTCAACTTGCATTCAGACTATTTCATTTTGCCTCTTAGTCGGTCTACGTTCACTGACTGACCGACTAGTTGTGAAACTAGTCGGTCAGAATGTCTTCTTGGACCGACTAGATTTCTAGGTCTGAATTTCTCTTTAATCTCAGTTCCTCACTTAGTCGGTCCATGCTGTTTGACTGACCAACTAGTTGATGAACTAGTCGGTCAGTGGTTGTTCTTTGACCGACTAGTTGCCTCAGATTTTCTATCCGTTGGGATTTAACCTAACTCGTTTTTATGGGACCCTATAAATACGAACCTAGGTCATTTCTCTCTAGGTTAGAGCTGCCATTAAGAGATTCATTGAGATCAAAAGAGATAGCCATTCTCACTCAAATCAAAAGCTCTCTTCCTCACAAGAAACTCATTCTCTCACATTCTAGATCTAGAATCCATCTTGAGAGAAGCTTGTTCTTGGTGAGCTCTTCAAGCTATAGCTTGATTCAAGTCTCCAAATCATCCCTAGGCACCCATTGCTGGTCATTTCCTTGGTGCTAGGTCTTGGTGACTTCATCTTCCTCAAATCCTTCATTTCACCATTTGGGTAAGAAAAACTCAAGGTATAGGATTTTGTGATAAGATTGTTTATTTCATATTAAACTCTTTAATATTGCTTTGTGATTCTCTCGGTTGTGAGAGAAGGTTGTGATCCCGGGTTGTTGGATTCACGTTTGCCATTGCATGTATGATTTGATCTTGTGAAGGTTTTTCACAAGATATTCATAGTGGAAATCTTGGGTTAGGGTTTCTAACCTAAGTATCCGGAGGGGATTCGGGTGGTTGGGACGTAGGATCACCGGGAACAAGTCGGGGAGACTTGGGTGGATCCGAACCCATTAACATCATTTGTTTGCATTGTTAATTTTGTTGTTGTCATACAATTTAAGCTTCCGCAAATTGTTTTGGTAGTAGTTTGCACCATAATTTGGAATTATACTCGTTGTTATTTTTAAAGTACTATTCACCCCCCCTCTAGTACTTGTGCAGTAGCTTGTAGGGCATTACACTTTGGTCGTCAGAATACATTATTTTCCATATCATAACATTCATTCATATATCATTACACGAATAAATGGCACATACATGACTGCATTATTATTCAATATAAATTTCCAATTTGAGGGAAAACTGAAGACCAAATGGCCGAAAAGGTAAAACATGAACTCAAGACTGTCTTTGATATAAATCCTATAGCAGCTTCTTCCCAAACAATGCTCCAAAACTCCGAATATGAAGTAGAGATACCATTATGGACACAATAAAGATACCATTGATATTACATTGATATTAATAATGTACACATACTAAACAACTACACCAAAGATGTACATTGATATTAAACACAGTAGAGATACCATTGTGGACTTAATAAAAGGTACCCTTTTCTTTAGACATTAAATATCTTTTTAAGACGTATATTTTGGACCATTCCATACTGATCAAATAATTAAGCAGCCTAGAACCAAAAATTCCGCACATGATTTTAGGCTTCACTTTGCAGGCATTTAAAACCACAGAATATATCTCTTTATGTGCAGATTTTGTTTTCTGGGGGCATGGAGATCAAGCATGCCTTCCACCTAGTTTGGTTCAACCATAAACATCCAGGCCTCATGTTCATGCCTCAAGTGATCTAACGATGGTTATTTTGGAATACCATGGTTCTGTACCCTAAAATAGTCGGTCACCTGTATCTAAGCATACCTTACTCAATTTGCTTCTCCACTAATCCTGTAAAATATTAAAAAGTTAAATAAGATGTCTGATTCACTCTGCAGGTTTCAGCCAAGCACATGCCAACATACCATAATCACCAGATACATATACCTTATGAAATCTTATAGGAAAAATACCAAACCAAATGGAGAAAGAAAATTTGAGATGGAAGCCATACCACTAATCTGTTGCTCTTACTTTGCATACAAATGAACATATCCCAAGGCAATGGACTTGCCATGATCAGAGATACTTGAAACTCTGAGAACCAATGGGATTGAATGAGGAAAGAAACACAGATTTGGCACCAAGCTACAAAAGCATGGATAATAATGCCAATATTAGACTGTCTTTGATATCAATTCTTTTGTGTAATTCTTTTGTATGAGTTCTTTTGTATGAGCTCATATATAAATGTAAGTCTAAAAGAGTTTATATAGGTTCCAGGATGAGTTCTTTTGTTTCCAGGATACTTTCTCTAAAAGAATTTATATGAGTTCTTTTGTATGAGCTCATGTATAAGTTTAAGTCTAAAAGAATTTGTATGTGTAATTTTTGCAGAATAAGCTAAATATATTTATTGCATGTTTGCCTGCTAATTTTCCATGTGAATGGATCTGGATCCAAAAACATCCATTTGCTGCAAATTCAAATTCAGAAATTAGCAGGCATTAACATGCACAAAGAAGTACCAAGTGTTGTTAGGCTTGATTCTAGGGTTCTAACAAAGGGCATACCAGTAAAATGAAAATGGAATTGTTGTTAGCAAAATGAAATTTTTGTTCACCTGAAACCTGAACCGTGTCTTCAACAACCAACGTTCGTTTTAACCGAAGTATTCTCATTTATAAAACATGAGCAAACCTATAAGAGACATTAGAAATAGCTTCAACCGATTCTGAACCAGCAGATTCAGCTACATCAGTAGGCTGAGGTGCGGAAATGTGCTCAAAATTAACATCATATTCTTTTTCTATTCTGGAAATACTACGTGAATGTTGTAATGACTATCAAAAAGGTATTATGCTTTATACACATCTGTCCTTTCACATAGAGCACAACTAATTTTAAAGGGTTTTCCATTGATCACGCATGGAAAAATAACTAAAGATGTCATGAGGATCCCCTTCCATATCATAAAGATCTCTGTAGTCTAGGTCATATGTCCAGAAGGTCTTTGAATCATTTTATGGCAGTATCATTGTATGGCAGTATCAAGTATATTGCAGTATGATTGTATGGCAATATCAATTATATGGCAGCATCATTATTTGGCAGTATCATATTATATGGCAGTATCAATTGTATGGAAGTTTCATTGCATATAACTAAATGCATATAAGAGATTTGGAATATAACAAATATAACTGATACGACCATTTTTGAGATGGCACAAGATCGAGAGGCCCAAGCCCACATTTGAAGCAGGAGGCCCCAAAGGAATCGGGCCGAGCGTCGAGGCCCACACGAAGACTTAGAATCGGGTCAGCCACAACCGGAACATGTACCCTATCAGCCCACGTCAGCAGGAGCTAACTGCTCCCCTTGAAGCATGCCCCCTTAATCAGCATTAAGGGACCCCATTACCCCACCTTTTTGATGCATGAAGGCTCCTTCAAAAAGGCGGATCATGGGGGCAGAGGAAGGGGATGTTGAGGGGAAGCGAACGTGGGATGATTCCTATAAAGGGACTCGAGGGGAGACAGAGAAAGGGATCTCTTTCTGGATATCGATACATGGAGGTATTCCACAAACACGACCTTGTTTTCCACTTTATATTCTGTCCCATAACTCGGTCCGAGGACTCGCGTATCGGCCACCCTGTGAGCCATACCGGTCCCACCGTGTATCTTTCAGATCCGTTTTGACTTAGGCATCGAAGGGGACTTGGCCAGAACCAATGTTTGGCCCCCCAGACGAGCTTCCTTGTCTATCCAGGCTAAGCAGATCCAATGGCACCGAGGCTACTCCTCAGCGCCCCTCCGTCTGAGGTCGAGTATCCCCAGCAACGAGCCTGCTCGCCCTCATCACATCGAGGACCCCGCTTCGCCGAGGCTACCCTTCGACAAGCTAACGTGAGGATCCGTGCTTCCCTCATTGGGCAGTCATGTACCTGACCGATCCCGGGGGTCACACGTGTCCCCTTGGCCACGTTGACCTCCCATCTTCTGGTCAACAATTCAGCGGTGAGAAAACACACGTAAACATCTGGCACTGTCTGTGGGAACAAACAAACACCCATGTCGAATAACCACATCGTCGAAATGGAACCAGTTTGCAATAGTATGAGACACATGCCCCCCATCCACGAGGATGGAGACTACGTCCCGCCCGAGAACCATCACAGCCACACTACTGGGGGGGACCAGTGACTCGCATTCGATGACCCAGAAACAGCTCTGTCTCATTGCCCAGGAGACCAATGCACACCTCTGGACATTGGCCACATCGATTCAATAGCTCACGGATGGCCCGCCCCTCCCGGAAGAAGAGTCAGCTGCAGTCACCGATCAATGGGGGCTCTGTTGACCTTTATGCTCAGCTGTAGTCACCGACCACGACGGCGAGGGTGCCAACACAGAACGGCGGTTCATCCTGCCAAACTTCGTCCTGGTGCGATCTCTCACACCCACCTCACTCTGGGATGAGGTGGAGGGAGGGCCCGAGCAGGCTAAAGACGAGTCGACCATGGCCTCGTCTCGGCGACCACGCTCGACATGCTGGTGGTCACCCGACCGTCAAACTGTCGAGGACCGGCCGAATCAGAGCGCGAGCCCACGTTGGAGGAGGCATAGGAGCTGGGAGTACCGCCGCGAGAGGAAGAGCGCTCAGTGAACAACGCCTATCCCCGGTTCGGATGGGCACCGAGCGGACTCCCCTCGGGCCCCCGTCAGCCTGCCTCGGCAGCTCGGCCCTTGTATCGACACGAGGGGAGCTCCTGGGGGCTTCAGGGATGACCGCTGCCCATTATCCAGGAGCATTATCGATGCACAGGTACCATCCAAATTCAAGGTGCTGACTTTAGAAAAGTACGACGGCACAGGGGACCCAGAAGGCCACGTGATGGACTATGATGGGGTTATGGCATTCCAAGGAGCCGACGACGTCCTGCTCTGCCGAGGTTTCTACTCCAATCTCCAGAAATCTGCCCGGAGCTGGTACCACTGCCTCCCCAACCGTTCCATCAACAACTTCAATGACCTCTCCTAAAAATTCTGCAAGCAGTTTATGGCCGGTCGACGGATAAAACCAGACTCGAAGCTTCTGTTCAATGTGGTGCAGAGCCCCGGGGAATCCCTTAGAAGATACATGCGCCGCTTTAATACCGAGAGACTGAATGTAGAGAGCTGTCCCGAGACGGTCGTGAAACGGCCCTGAAGAAAGGGCTCCGGCACATGGGCCTGAAGAAGTCACTGCACAACGAGCCTCCGAGGGACCTCGCTGAGGTAATAGCCTGGGCAGAGCATTACATGCTGACGGAGGAGGCATTGGCTACAGAGGAAGGGGGTCTCCCTACGAGGGGTCAGGCGGGGTTCCAAGCGAGACGAAAGCGAATGCCGCGAGCCTGATGAAACTCGGTAGGAGAAGAAGGCTAAGGGAAAGCAGCGCAAGGAGGAGGCACAACCCCCCCGGCTGAACGCTACTCCAGACGTCTTCCTTGCGCAGGCTCAGAGAGATGGTTGCTTTGGTAGGCCACCCCCGAAAATGAAGAAAGGCTGTAGGGATGAGGAGAAATACTGCAAGTATCACAAAGACAACGGCCACAACACCGACGATTGCTGGCACCTGAAGAAGGATATAGAGAAACTGGTTAGCTGAGGCAACCTGAAGAATTTTGTCGACGATCCAATAGCAACCCCTAGAGAAGGGGCATCCAGACAGATGGACAAAGGAAAGAAGGTGAATGTTGTCCAGACAGCTATGCGCATCATCGAATGGGAGGGCAGAACAATCAGCCGTGGCTTCACCCCCAGGAGAGATTAGCTTGCCTTTATCTTCCCCGCTTATTTCCCTTCAAATGTACTCTCAGATTCAAAGAATGAAATGCTAGTCCGCGTTAAAACAACCCTACTCCTTCTCATCGTATCAGGCTCAACAATCAGCTGCAACCCCCAAACAGGCCAATCATGACGATCGCCCGTAAGGCTGGGGGCAACTCCCTCAGAAGGTTGATCCCAAGGATCGTCCGTAAGGCTGAGGGCAACTCCCCCAGCGGGCTGATCCCGAGAATAGTCCGTAAGGCTGGAGGCAACTCCCCTGCGGGCTAATCCATCGATCTATCGTAAGCTTGGGGGGTAGCTACCCCAGCAGGTGGACCGATCCGACTGTCCATAAGGCTAGGGGCAACTCCCCTAGTAAGCTGGTCCATCGGTTGACTGTAAGCCTAGGGGAAGCTCCCCAGCTGACCAACCGACCCGATCGGCCGTAAGGCGGGAGGAAACTCCCCTAGTAGGCCGGTCACAAGGGTCGACCGTAAGGCTGGGGCAACTCCCTGATCGGTCCATATTTTACACCTTTTTTCTGCATGTTTGCATACCATTTCAATCGTCCATTCAGCGCTTTTCACGATTATTCGACGATATTACGTTACTTTTCACTATTTCTTGTTTTTATCGGATTTTAGGAAATATGGAGCGATCGGGAGCAAACCCGGAGCATTGCTCATGGCCTTATTAAGGAGCTAACGATGTTGGACGATGAGCGGGAGAAGAAGAAAATCGATAGAATCATCGAGGAGGCAAGGAGGAGAAGGAAGGATTCCAGAAACAGGCCACTCAGTCGAGTTACGCTAGTCATCGCCCGAGTGAAGCAGCATACTCGGCTGAGCACGACTGATATGAAGAACATCTGCCTGACCTGAGTGCCACAATGCACTCGGCCGAGTGGTGAATTCCACTCGGCCGAGTAGAGAACTCCACTCACCCGAATGAGTCAGAATTTCTGAAGAAAATCAAAGCAAACTCTCTGGAATTTTGGGAGAACATCAGAAGACCCTACTTGGCCGAGTAGAGAAGTCCACTCGCCCGAGTGAAGAAGCCCACTCTGCCGAGTGACGCTGATGACACGAGTGCCCAGATTTTCAGATAGCCTCCCACTCTTTTGAAATCTTCTATCATTTCAGTGGGAAAAATATTTTTCTCATATTTTTTATGGATTGTAGACTTCATGATGGTTCCAACGCCACCAAGAACATGCCAATTGGAGGTTGGATGAAATCTAAAGCAATTTTGTAAGTTGATGCTGCAGTGCTGGAATTTCCACTCGGCCGAGTCATATTCCCACTCGGCCCGAGTGACTGCAGGCCCAGAACTTAAGTTGCGGCCAGAGCTGTCTTTGGGCAGGAACTTCAGAGGTTTTCTAGGGTTATTTTCTAGGGTTTTGGGTGGCTATAAAAGAGGTTTGTAGCCTTCATTAGAGGAGAGTTTCCATTATGTTTTCTTAGAGATTATTTTAGAGGTTAGGCCATGTCCTAGGCCCCCTCTTCGATCTAAAAGCTTGTATTGGGATTGAAATTCTTCATCAAAGTTAAGTATCTTTGTTCTTATAATTTGAATCTTTGATTTGATATCTTTTTTACATGCAAGCAATGTTTTTTATTGATTTCTATATCGTTATTGCTATGCTTGGTTGATAGTTGTTCTAGGGAAGGGGATGAACCCTATGGATCTAATTTCAGATTTGTGATGAATGAATTTCTGTGTTGCTAGAATTGCTAAAGGCGTTAGGTTGTAATTGATTTATTACGGATAGCTAGGGATTTCCATCGATTTGGAGTTTGCAAGAGATTGGATTCCGATCGAGGGGAAGGCCTAGATATTCGAATTAGGTTTATAATCGAAATCCACTAGACTTGGTTTGCAAAAGATTTGACCAAAGCTAGTATTTTTATTATAAATCTATACCCATATTCATTTGTAAGAGATTGGACGAATACGAACTATCACAACCTAGATCGTAACTCGAGTTTGCACGAGAGTGTGCTCGAGGAGAGATTGTATGATGATGTCGATCCTCATGCTAGTGG
Source organism: Scilla litardierei (assembly GCA_030789695.1). Classification (NCBI taxonomy): domain Eukaryota; kingdom Viridiplantae; phylum Streptophyta; class Magnoliopsida; order Asparagales; family Asparagaceae; genus Scilla; species Scilla litardierei. The sequence goes on from CM061141.1 coordinate 141,166,898, forward strand.
CTTAGGTTAGGGTTTGCACGAGAGTGGGCCCTAGTCTAGGTTGCTATAGACCGGCAATAGCGCGAGAGCGTGAGCTTGGTTCTATATTCAGTTACGACTAGTTCACCTATACACAAGTTTAGTAATATTGAGATTGACGATTCACAGAGATGTATGACGATCCGTAGCGAGGATTCCCTAGCTCTATACTCTTTTATTATATTAAATTTGAATCGATATTTTATCCCACATCTTTATCACCGACACCGACATCCATCACCATTTCCAGTACATCACATCATAAACCATCTCCACCAATTAAACATTCGTAGTCGAGCCAACCTAAGATAGATTGGAGCCAACACCACGTCCTCGTGTTCGACACCCGCTCGCCACTTCACCATGCGCTTGCGGTAAGACTACAGTTGTTTTCTGGGTTTATATCCGGGTGCGATCAAGTTTTTGGCGCCGTTGCCGGGGAAGTATTTCCTGTTGGATGCCAATTTGTCACAATTAGGTTGATTAGATTACGTTAAAAAAACAAAAACAAACAAAAACAAAAACAAAAAAAACAGAGAGAGAGATATTTTTCCCCACAACCTGCTATTATTATTATCTTTATCTCTCTTTGTACCACTGACGTCTTTTCTAGGTTGTTCACTTTGCTTGATCAGGTACAGTTGTTGCAGCGATGGTGCTTCCAAAGAATATGCGACCATGTTCTATACAATCCTACATATATCTCGATACATTTTATCAGGCTGATGGAGAGTCCTTCAGAGAAGCATTGTGCAATTTTATAAAAATGTTAGGAATGTTCCAGACGGAGTAAGACCATGAGTGGGATGGTTCCATGCTATTTAATATCTTCGATAGAAGGCTAAAGGGACCCTCACGTGAGTTTATGAAGAGGATGCAAGTGGGAAAGTTCTGTGATCTGCAGTTGGCAGCAACCTTGGAGCAAATGATAAATGATGCTCGATCTACCGGTTCGCTAACTGTTACGGTAGGTAAACCATCCGACCGAGTATTCATCGATTTTTTTATGGCAATGTTTCTGATGCAGGTACTATCGTAGACGGAGTGCATGTTTCACTTGATGGTGATTGTATCCACCTTTACACCATTAACACTCCACAAATAGAGACATCTGAGCTGCCGAAGGAGGGCACATGTATGGACATATTGAGAAACATTGTCGACGTAGTTCGAGAAACCGGTCCATTAACAATAACGGCAGGTGATCCTTTTGAGCTCGAATTTCAAAAATTTATTACTCATTGTATCTCTCCTACAGGCACAATTGATGATGGAGTCTACGCTCTAGTTGAGGGGCACAGGACCTATTTTTACACCATGCTCGAGATACAAGACCCTATAGAGCCACCTTGTGCCGTCGTCGCCTCCCCTTACCACCCACATTAGTCAGAGCAGCCTATACCATCAGAAAATATTATTGAGGAGGTCATGCCTACAGTAGTGGAGTAGACCATCGAGGAGGTCGTGACTTGAGACGATGACATCTGCACACAGATGGAGCCCGAATTGGGTCCCTCCTTTTGAGCTACCGTAGCCATCCTCACCTTCTACAGAGGCTGAGCATCCCTCAGAGGACCACCCTTCCACTGACGCGAAAGACTATCCCACATAGCTTATGGCTCTCCTTCAGGGAGATCTCTTTACTCACTCGCCCTTTACATTTGATTCCCCTCCAGTGTATGATGTTTAGTATGATTCAGATTTTGACGACTCATTGCACCTTTTGCAGGATACATATACATATGATCAAGAGTCCCAATGGGATGTATACGAGGAGGAGAGCGAGGAGTTAGCATCCATGGATGCTATTGAATATGATCAGGAGGTGCGATGGGATAAGTCTGAGCTTAATAAGGAGTTACCTGATGAGATCCACGCTTATATGCCAGAGCTACCTGAACAACCTAAGACGAACAACGAGGAGTTGATCGACGTGGTGCACGAGAGTAGAGATTTATTTCCAGGGAAGTGTTGTCAATCGTCTTTAATTTTAAATACTTATGTTGATGACCCTCTTTGGAATACATTTATTTTGGGAAAGAATTATCCACATCAGATTGATGCGGCTTATCTCTTACAGGGTATAGGTGGAGTCCTTGGAGAGATGCTGGAAGCCGCACTGCTGGAATCTGATGGAGTCCGTGGACACACGCATCTGGCAGAGCCATGAAAGGAGTAGTTGGAGCAGTTGCCTGCATCGGCAAAGATACTGAATCCGTCTTTTGCTATAGGTGGTATCAATCCAGTGGTGTAGTATTTTATGCTTTCAATAAACACGAATCCTTTCGACAGCGAGAGGATCGTATAGATTTGCTTGAATAAATATCACCTCATATGACGGCAACAAAATTTTTTACACCCCAAACCCATTATACATATTAATTTTTCTCTTTATATTTTGATGTGTCACACCCTTTTTTCTCACCACCATCGAGCATTTCTTTCAAGTGAATACTCACTTTCTTATTTGTTTGACTTGAGCTCGCTTAGTAAAGCCGTGACATTTTTGATCGAGTCATTTGAATAGGATTGTTTGGTATAATCTTGGGGGAAGGCGCTCTCATGCATCATTGCATGTGCATGTAGTTGCATTAGGATTTCATTTCATTCATTTCATCATTTTTCATCCCCCCCACATTTATCGTTGTTCCTCATATTCTTCCATTATGATCACATTGAGGACAATGTACAGTTTAAGCTTGGGGGAGTGCATTTCCATGCCATTAGTTGCATTTTTACTTTATTTTAGGATTTTTAGGTTTTTTTCAAAAATTTTGCATCATCTTTTTTATTTTTCCATCTTATTTTCATTTTATGCGTGTTCATGCATCATATTATGTGCTTGTTTTTCTTTTCTTTCCTCTCTTTTACTTTTATTTCCTTATTTTATTTTCTCTTCTTCTGCTAGATGAATTTTGTATGATGATATTTCTTATTGCCTTAGCAACCATCACGCTGCTTATTATTCCTTGCCATGCTACTTAGAGTATCTCATAGTCATGCTATCCTTGTGCTTGCTTATAAATTCTTTTGATGATTCTTCTACATGAATGAATGATATTAATTGAAGCTGAATGTATGGATTAGTATTTAGTATGCTTTTGTTGGAAGTGCACCAAGATTCACGCATCAATTATATAACGGAAGCATCTGCCTTATTGTCTTATTCACCTTCTGTTGCATGCTTGATATGATTGTACACTTTACTGCTTGACTTCACTATTTATTGAAATGATTGAGAATATCCATGCTTACATATGAGTTTAGTTGATGCATTATCTTATTTAACAATTTGTGCACATCTTAGAGTGAACCGAGCGTTACACCATTTCCTTCTCCACGTATATATTTTTATTCTCTACATGTCACTTGAGTTCACCTCCTAAAGCTACTTATATCGTATCTATTTCCTAAAAATCCCTACAAAAGAAAAGGTCAGCTCCAAAAAGTCCAAAAAGCCAAAAGGGAGCCAAAAACCAAAAATACAAATCATATAGCTCCTACAAAAATCCAAAAAGAAAAATGAGAAACAAAAAGTTCAAAAAGAAAAAGAAAGATATTTCTCTATCTCATTATTGGAGCCACAAAATACTTGGGAAACCTAAGGCAAAAATCCCATTTTCCACTATCATATTCCTTTAGATGCGATGCCTCAAGCTAAGCTTGTGGGTGTGAATTCATTTGACCATATGAGTGAGTATGACATTAGAGTGGAGAGGTGCATGAATGGGGAAGTTTGATAATACAGAGACTTATCGAATTACTTTAGCTATGAATATTTCTTATGAATTGATATGAAAATGTGAATGACATGTCTCTTATTCCGTTCTCTATTGCATGCTTGGTGTGATTCTTATATGCTTCTGCTATAACTCTTGATTGAAAAGTTCATCGCCAACACTTGTATATTAAATTCTATGAAATGCGTGATGTGGATATGAATTGATTGTATGAATTTAGAGAGTCCCTTTTGTTGTTCTTAAAATCTTGCAAGTACCATGTTTAAGTAAGATATGAAATATTTATAGCATGTGATTCGTATTTGCTGAGTTATCGTGATGTGTAATTTATGGCTTGAGATCTGAGAGAATAATCTAGCGACCCCTTCCACCTCGTGTTCTTTCTTTTTCATTTCATTTCCTTTGTTTTCATCTCCCGAGTTGGTCTCTCTACTTATCTTCCTTGAGGCCGAGTAAGAGGTAAGCTTGGGGGATTTTGATCGGTCCATATTTTACACCTTTTTTCTGCATATTTGCATACCATTTCGATTGCCCATATCACACTTTTCACAATTATTCGACGATATTACGTTACTTTTCACTATTTCTTGTTTTTGTTGGATTTCAGGAAAAATGGAGCGATCGGGAGCAAAAATGAGCTTAAGGGACTTATACGCATACCGGAGCATCGCTCATGGCCTTATTGAGGAGCTAACAACGCTGGACGATGAGCGGGAGAAGAAGAAGATCGATAGAATCGTCGAGGAGGTGAGGAGGAGAAGGAAGGATTCCAAAAACAGGCCACTCAGCCGAGTCACGCTAGTCACTCGCCCGAGTGAAGCAACGTACTCGGTCGAGCACGACTGATACGAAGAACATCTGCTTGACCTGAGTGCCACAATGCACTCGGCCGAGTGGTGAATTCCACTCGGCCGAGTGGAGAACTCCACTCGCCCGAGTGAGTCAGAATTTCTGAAGGAAATCCAAACAAACTCTTTGGAATTTTTGGAGAACATCAGAAGACCCTACTCGACCGAGTAGAAAAGTACACTCGCCCGAGTGATGCCGATGACACGAGCACCCAGATTTTCAGACAGCCTCCCACTCTTTTGAAATCTTCTATCATTCCAGTAGGCAAATTATTTTTCTCATATTTTTATGGATAGTAGACTTCATGACGGTTCAAACGCCGCCAAGAACGCACCAATTGGAGGTCGAATGAAATCTAAAGAATTTCTGCAAGTTGTGCAGCATTGCTGGAATTTCCACTCGGTCGAGTCATCTTCCCACTCGGCCCGAGTGACTGCGGGCCCAGAACTTAAGTTGCGGCCAGAGCTGTCTTTGGGCAGGTGACGTGCGTTTATATTTCATATATTTGCGCACGTTTTCTTCCGTGTTTCTCCGTATTTTCTGCCGTCTTTTATTCGTTTTCTCGTGTTTTCTTGTATTTTCTGGTTTTCTTTCACTTTTCTTTGTTTCTCCATGTTTGTAGGAGATTGCCCGCGTAGGGGACGTTTAACGACGATATCTCAAGTCCCCGGAGCAACGGAAGGAGTCACGCGTGACCCAGGGGGTCAAACGAAGATGATGGCATCATTTTATCCCCTCACCCGATCGGTTGGACTAAGTCAACCGATCGGGTGATGCACGCGTGCACCACCCGGTCTCGGCTGGAGCTCAAGTGGATGTCACCCGACCAGTTCACAGGCCGGTTCAACGGGGCCGACTCTCTGTCTTTTCAAGCCAAATTCCAACCGATCGGGTGACTTTCACCCGATCGGTTCATCTGTAGCTGATGCTGAGGAGCCGAGACACGGGCACCCAACCGACCCCTTCACCCGATGGCGCCAAGATCCAACCGGTCACTCCAAGAACTCAACCGACCAGTTCATATGACCGGGTGAAACTCCGCCGTTTTCTGTTTATTATTTGTAATGGATCACCCGATCGATTGACTTGTCAACCGATCAGGTGATACGAGATCCTATAAATAGGACCCCTAGGGTTCCAGAAACGGGGAGCTGTTAGTTTTTACTGTTTTCTCCTATTTGTGACGGCTGTAATTACTTTTCTATTGTAAGTTTTCGGATCTTTCTTAAAATTTAGTATTATCTTAATTGTTCTACCACCTCCGCATTCCTATCGTCTGATTATGATTTTAACGGTTCATTTTTGTTTAGATCGCTTTTTAATGAATATTTGTGAGTAGTTCCCAAATCTGGGATTTTGGCGGAAACCCCTTCGGGGGCTCTTCCCGATGCATCCATAGAGTTAGGAAATCGATAGGGATTATGAATCTAACGGTTACGCGGGGTGTTTTATTGTCATCGGCGGGAAAAAGACTGCCTTTGACCGTTGGGCCAAGGGGGAATAAACTTGACGGTTGACACCCTAGCCATAGCTCACGCCCTTAGTGTAGACGCCGAATCCTAGCACGCGGGAGCGACAGGATGAGACGTTGGGAGTTATCGTTGCGAGCTTAGTGCTCCCGTAATCGATCGGTGTTAATGAACACGGGAGTGCCCACTGATCGAACACGGGAAGTCCGGTGTATCATCCTGGGCACCGACCGGAATATCGGGCCCATGGGATGCCGGTACCACTTTCAGAGGCAACGTCTCACCATTAGACCCTAATTCCGATCGCCATCCTACCCGTAGGCCGTATCGGCGAGAGTCGCTCGTTGGAGTGGAAACCAAAGTCCCGGGTTTATTTTCTTATTGTTCATACCTTGCATTCCTTTACCGTGACAACCCATCAACCGATCCGGGCTAGCTCGCCCACGGGGTGATTTCGGTCCTCCTTGACACAAGAACATCCTAGCCTCCCTGTGTTCGACCCCCAAGCCACACTACAACACCGTGCGCTTGCGGTTACAAATATCTAAACCCTCACACGGGTCCCCCGGCCATTTGCGGCTCGCAAACCGGGGGCACGTCAAGTTTATGGCGCCGTTGCCGGGGAGGCAACGTGCTTGTTATTTTAGGATCTCTTGAACCCTAGTGTCTAGCTCTTGTCCCTACCTCGCAATAATTTTCGCACTATACACTTTTCAATTTCACTTGGACATACTGTGGATAGTAATTGTATAGTGCTAATTGACTAAATCGCTGTGTTTCCATCGCGACTTTCGGTTCCCGTTTATGCAACCTGTGCTTTTGACGTGTTTGTCACTTGTGCAGTTCTCTCTCTCTCCTTTCATATAAGATCCTGGCCCCACGGCGAGGATGTTGCACGCAGTTTCAGGAGACATCTGGGATCACTCTCACCATATCCGATGTTTGGCGCAGAGCTTAGCGGAATCCCTGAATACTTCGAATATACTATCCCTCCTGTCTGCCGCCGTGGGAAGTCAGAGGGGATATCGAGATACGCAGGAGCACCTTGCCACGACAACTCTCTTTCCTCATGGTGAAGTGGCGTACATCGACAACCCTGGTCCCAAATTTAGTGAAGAAGAGTTGTCCGCGGAGTTTTGTCAGGAGAACCATCCGACCGGGTTTGTAGGCTACGCTGGACAGGAATCAATCTGTTCCTTGCAGACTTCTATTGAGCGTCCCCGATCTTTGGATAATGAGGAAGCTAGAAACAGTTGTGGGGAACCATCAACGATTGAAACCTATTTTCACCTAGAAGCCTTCTTCCCGGACAATTATTATGAGCTTGAAAGAGACCCGGTGCCGTCCTCGATCGTTCCCACTATACCTTGCAAGACTTTGCCATGCGGAACCGCGGCCGAGGATGAGATTCCGGATGCTGGCTTCCGAGAAATCCACGAAGAACTCCTTTCCCTTGAGGATGCTCAGCTTGAGAAGTATGCGTCGGGGCCTCAAGAAGTTGAGATGAAAGAATTACCGCCGGGGCTAAAATATGAATATTTGGGGGCTGGCTCGACCCTTCCGGTCATAGTCAACTCTTCACTGCCCGAAGACCAAATGACCAAACTTCTTGGTGTTTTAAAAAGGTTTAAAGGAGTTTTCGGATATGCAATTGAGGATTTAAAAGGGGTTAGCTTAGGCCTCTGCTCACACAGAATTCTGCTTGATGATGAGCAAGCCTCCTCGATTGAGCCACATCGGAGGCTAAATCCCATAATGATGGAGGTTGTAAAAAAGGAGATTGTTAGGCTTCTACATGCCGGTATTATATACCCTATCTCCGATAGTCACTGGGTTAGCCCGGTGCACGTCGTACCCAAGAAAGGAGGAATGACGGTGGTTTGCAACGAGAAGAAAGAGCTAATACCAACGAGGACCGTCACGGGGTACAGGATGTGCATTGACTATAGAAAGCTGAACAAGGCTACGAGGAAGGATCATTACCTTCTCCCCTTTATTGACCAGATGCTCGAGAGACTGGCGAAGCATAATTATTTCTGTTTCATGGACAGGTATTCAGGATTTCTTCAGATCCCTATTCATAACGATGACCAGGAGAAGACGACTTTCACTTGCCCATTCGGGACATATGCCTATAGAAGAATGCCGTTCGGACTTTGTAACGCCCCTGCTACATTCCAAAGACTCATGTCTGCTATCTTCTCCGACTACTCCCAAGACATCATGGAGGTTTTCATGGACGACTTCTCCGTCCATGGAACTAAGTTTGACTCGTGCCTCATTAATCTAACTAAGGTCATGGAGAGATGTCAGGAAAAGGGACTAGTCCTAAACTTGGAGAAGTGCCACTTCATGGTCCAAGAGGGAGTTGTGCTGGGGCACGTCATCTCTTCGAGGGGAATCGAGGTTGATAAGGCTAAAGTTGAAGTGATTGAAAAGCTTCCACCACCGCTCAATCTTCAAGGAATCCGTGGTTTCTTAGGACATGCGGGATTCTATCGCCGCTTCATAAAAGACTTCTCGAAGATTTCCAGGCCGCTGACCCAACTCCTCGTAAAGGACGTGCCTTTCGTCTTCAGCGAGGAGTGTATGGAGGCCTTCTGCACTTTGAAGCAAGCTTTGATTTCCGCGCCCATAATACAGCCACCGAACTAGAATCTGTCCTTTGAGCTGATGTATGACGCTAGTGATTATGCGGTTGGTGCCGTCTTGGGGCAGAGGAAAGATAAAAATCTTCATGTCATATATTATACGAGCAAAACCCTTGATGCCGCCCAAAGAAATTATACTACCACAGAAAAAGAATTGCTCGCGGTCATCTACGCCATGGATAAGTTCCGACAATATCTCGTTGGCGCCAAGGTGATCGTGCACACGGATCACGCGGCTCTTAAATACCTATTAAGCAAGAAAGAAGCTAATCCGCGACTCATTAGATGGATTCTCCTCCTCCAAGAATTCGACCTGGAAATCAGAGACAAGAAGGGGGCAGAAAATGTTGTTGCCGATCACCTGTCTAGGATGCCTACCCTCGATTTAAATGCTACGCCGATCGATGATTCACTCCCTGACGAGCATCTCTTCTCTGTCTCTTCCTCCTGGACCCCCTGGTACGTCGACATCGCAAATTATCTGGCTTGTGCCATCGTCCCCCACAATGTGAGCTTTCAGCAGAAGAAGAAATTTTTCCATGAGGTCCGCAAATTTTATTGGGATGACCCCCACCTATACAAAACCTGCAATGACGGGGTGATACGAAGATGCATCCCTGAAACTGAGGCGACCTCCATCATTTCCCACTGCCATTGGCAGCAATGTGGAGGGCACGCGAGCACCTACAAGACCACCGCAAAAATTCTTCAAAGCGGATTCTACTGGCCTACTCTCTTCAAGGACACACATGTTTATGTCCAAACCTGCGATAAATGCCAAAGAGCTGGGAATATCTCCAAAAGGAATGAGATGCCTCAACACTACATCCTGGAGGTAGAAATCTTCGATGTATCGGGAGTGGACTTCATGGGTCCGTTCCCTTCCTCCTCAGGGAACCGGTATATCTTGGTGGTTGTGGACTACGTGTCGAAATGGGTTGAAGCGATGGCCAGTCCAACCAACGATTCCAGAGTGGTAGCCAAGTTCTTCAAAAGCAACATCTTCCCGCAGTTCGGTGTACCTTGTGTCCTGATCAGTGACGGAGGGAGCCACTTTATAGAGAGGAAATTCGATGCCCTCTTAAAAAAAATACGGGGTACAACACCGGGTGGGGCGTGCCTACCACCCGCAGACCAGCGGTCAGGCGGAAGTCTCTAACCGGGAGAATAAAAGCATACTAGAAAAGACGGTGGCCAATTCTAGAAAGGACTGGTCATCAAAGCTTCCTGACGCGCTTTGGGCCTACAGGACAGCATTTAAAACTCCTATTGGCACGACTCCCTACCGGCTTGTCTATGGGAAAGCTTGCCATCTTCCTGTGGAATTGGAGCATAAGGCATTTTGGGCAATTAAGAATCTGAACTTCGACGCCAAGGAGGTAGGAGGGCACCGGCAGTTACAACTCAACGAGCTCGACGAAATTCGGCTCAATGCCTATGAGAACGCCAAGATCTACAAGGAGAAGCTGAAGCGGTGGCACGATAAGAAAATCTTGAAGAGAGAATTCAAAGAAGGGGACTTAGTTCTCCTATTCAACTCAAAGCTGAAGCTCTTTCCTGGAAAACTCAAGTCAAGGTGGTCGGGACCGTTCCGCGTCACCAAGGTTTTCCCGCATGGGGCTATTGAGATAATGGGAAGGGATGAGCCGTTTAAAGTCAACGGACAGCGTCTGAAATACTATGCAGTTGGAGAACCAGAATTCTCTCTGGTCGGATCCCCAACGAGCGACAACTCTTCCTCTAACCCTCCGGATCCTAATTGACCACTGCTAGAGGCGTCGAGCTAAACGACGTTAAACAAAAGCGCTTCATGGGAGGCAACCCATGTTCTAAACTTTTGCTTCACTTTTTAGGATTTTTTTCTAATTTATTTTTCTCTATTTTTATAAATAAATCCAGCCAAAACAACTTCCGTGAAGGGACTTAGACAATCTGTTGGTTTTTGCAGGAAACAAGGCCCCACCCGATCGGTTGATAACTCAACCGATCGGTTGGGATGTATCAGATATAAGCCGCATCTGTCCCCAAATGAACCGATCGGGTGAAGAATGGAGAGACCGTGTGACAGACAGGGTGATCTGGGGAGAATTCTCGGGAAATTTTTGGGAAATATCAACCGATCGGTTGAGTTAGAGCGCGATCGGTTGAAGAGACCGGGTGAGAACCCCCCAGTTCTCGGGAAAATGAGTGGAGCTGCCAACCGATCGGTTGACAAGTCAACCGACCGGTTCGCCTGTAGCACTTCTTCGGCAAGAATTTTCGACCTAACTGTCAACAGATCGGGTGACAAGTCACCCGATCGGTTCGACTTAAACTCTATAAATACCCCACCCTCACCCGTTCGCATTCCACCTCGCCCGATCGTTCGAACCGCCGTCATTTCGCCTGCTTCTCCTCCCCAACGGCCCGATTTCTCCTCCCCATGACCTCCACTCACTCCCATACTTCCCCACCCTCGCCACCTTGCCATCGTCGACATTCCATCATCAAAACACCCAAACCCTAACCCTAGCCCCCAAAATTTTCGAAAACCTGTTTCTTGTCGGATCAACGAGCGGCGGCTTCCCGAATTGCTTCCTCCTACTACGCGAGTCCCCCGGGAGCTTGATCTTGCTACATTGATGGGTAACACTTTTCCACTCTACACATCTCTTACTTTATCTGTAATATCCTGAATTGGTGTTGTACCTGCTTCACTTGCTTTATTTTCATCATAGGCACGCCCCCACTTTCCTTTTCACCACCCACATAGTCACCATGTCTAAGAAAGGGAAAGAGATTGCCTCATCTTCGCGCCGTGATCCGATCTACGGCCCCTTTTCCCCCTCTTTCCTTGGCATAAACCCTTCTACAGAAGAACAGTCTGACCGTTTGCGAGCACTACTTCATCGCCCGATGAGACCTACACTCTTCGCCGATCGCCCCACACTCGAAGCTCTAGGGCTTTCGAACGGCGTCGCCAGAATTTTCAACTGTATCGGGTGCCATACCCTCTCTTACATCCATGCTCACACACACAGAAACTCACGCTTGAATTCCTCAGTTCCCTCGAGGTGTTTGATGGGGGTTTCTCCTTCCGCGCTTTCAACTGCGATTTTTCTCTGGGTTTCATCGAGTTGAACAATATCCTCAATCTCCGTCACCCCGATCTTAATACTGAACATTCCACCCACGATCGAACTGACGTCTACTCTCAATTTCGGGCTGATGGTGTTTGGCAATGATTTACCCGGTACACCACATTTCCACCCGAGGCTCTTGCCTCCTACATTATTCACCCGTGTTACCGCCTCGCCCATTGCATCCTCGCCAACACTGTTTTCGCCCGCGTGGATGTGTCCACTGTATCTAGGGATGAGCTCTTCTTTCTCTATGCCATGTCCGATGACAGGATCCTTGGGCACATCCCTATGCCCATAAACGCCGCTCATTGGATCATCCACGAAATTTTTGCTGTTAGCCGCGCCAATTCTGGATCCATCTGTTGTAGTGGGATGATCACTCTTATTGTCAGCTGTGTTTTGAGAGTGCCACCCGACCTCCCTATTTTGCCTGGACGTAGCCGTATTGATCGCGATTACTTGATCGATATCAATATGCTCACTCCCTTCGGTGAAGACCGTGATGTCTACCGTTATGGCCCCGCCTGCGCACCTTTCGTGATCCTGCCACCTTTAGCCCCTTTGCGGGTACCCTACCCCCCATCTCATCTGCCTTGGGAGTTTTACCCCGATCCTTGGTATTCTCCATTAGTGCATCTACCACCCTTGGATCCTCCCGATTGTCACCCAACTCCCGGTGCACATCGATCCACCCGTGCTCCAGCCTGTCGCCCCTCCTTCCCCCATAGGCACGCCCTCCTCTTCCTCTGAGGATTCTTTCATTCACTATTCCCCACCCTCCTCTCCCTCCCCTACCATTCTAGTACCATCGAATCCGATTGACTCCCCCTTGCATATTTCTGCATTTCACGATCACATTTTATTTGCTAGCACTGTCATGTCTAGCTTGGGGGACGTCTATTTTGGTGTGTTGTCATGTTTTATTTTTTCTTATTTTTGTGTGTGTGCTTGTCTTTCCCCTTTTGAGTGTCTTGTCGTGTGGTTTTATTTCTATTTTTGTGTCGTGTGGTTTTATTTCTATTTTCGTGTCGTGTGGTTTTATATCTATTTTCGTGTCGTGTGGTTTGATTTTGATTTTTCTTTATTTTCAGTTTCATCTCTGTGTTTTCCTCGTTTTCATTTCTTTTTGTGTCGGTGCGTATTCCCCCCATCTTCATTGCCCTCCCGTACTCACTCTTATTGCATTGAGGGCAATGCAAGCTTCAGCTTGGGGGAGTCGCACTGTGTGCGCCATTTGAGTCTTTCTTTTTCGTTTTTGTGTCGTTTTCATCGTGTTTTATTTTTTTCTTTTCTTCTTTTTATCTCTTTCTCCTAGAGATGAACCCTATGATGAATTGCCACAAAATCACACACACCTAGCATAGCATCGATAATCACACTCACTAACCCTAGGATGTCGAGTCCCCTGCATTTTCACGCATCGTGGGTCCACTTAGCTTTTTTGTGAGTCGTGTGGCGTGCCTAGCCGTGTGGTGTGATTCTACTTTGTGATTCACTTTATATACCTGTCCAGGAATGACCCCTAGATTATCACGCTTCGATTTGAATATGCGGTACTTATTTCTACTGTTTGCTTCTGCATGCTATTTATATATATCGTATGCTTCATTTCGCATGTGTCGGGATTCCACAATTAAGGACTAAGATAACCCACTTAGCCCATGCTCTAATTAGCGAGAATAGTTTCCTTTGCCCAAGTGTTTAGATTCTGATTTCTTTTTTGTTTTACTTGGTGCAAATCCCCTCGTCGTGTACCATTCTCCCACTTGGGAGAGTACACATGTATATACCCCAATATCCAAAAATCCAAAAAAAGAGAAAAGAAAAGAAAAACCCAAAAAGAAAGAAATGAATGAATTAAAAAAAATTTGTGTAGCCAAAAATCCAAAAAAAATACAAATACCCAAAACCCAAAAAAATTCCCGTGTGAATATTGCCGTGAATAAAGGGAAGGCGAGAATTTGCACCGAGTGATCTACTCCACATCATCTCAACCCCCGTCGTTTTCGAAAACACTTGGCTTAGGAACTTTTTAGCTAGTATCTTGGCTGTAGTGGTGTGATTTCCTTAACCCTAGTTGTGGAGTCCCCGACGCATGGTACGCTTCTATTCTTATACTCTTCTCATGCATGCTTGAAATAATATTCACCGCAATTTCAAATTCGAATCAGTATTTGGGTCATTTCCTGGGTCTGTGTATATCGAGCTTTATTGCACATCGTAGATAGCGACACCGACTGCTAGCGCACGGCCGCACTCACTCGTGCTTCACCGCGTGGGCCCACGGCATTTATTTGGACTCGTATCCCTAGGTTTAGTGATGTGATTTGGCGTTTGCTTGATTGGTGTGTCGTTTTTTATTTTGTTGGCCCTGACGGGTGATCTAGGATATAGAGTTTTCTTTTTCTCTCTTTCTCTCTATTTTCTCCCTCCAAGCTCCTACTCTCGTGCGTCTTCCTCGAGGACGAGGAAGAGTTCAGCTTGGGGGATTTTGACGTGCGTTTATATTTCATATATTTGCGCACGTTTTCTTCCGTGTTTCTCCGTATTTTCCGCCGTCTTTTATTCGTTTTCTTGTGTTTTCTTGTATTTTCTGGTTTTCTTTCACTTTTCTTTGTTTCTCCATGTTTGCAGGAGATTGCCCGTGTAGGGGACGTTTAACGACGATATCTCAAGTCCCCAGAGCAACGGGAGGAGTCACGCGTGACCCAGGGGGTCAAACGAAGATGATGGCATCATTTTATCCCCTCACCCGATCGGTTGGACTAAGTCAACCGATCGGGTGATGCACGCGTGCACCACCCGGTCTCGGCTGGAGCTCAAGTGGATGTCACCCGACCGGTTCACAGGCCGGTTCAATGGGGCCGACTCTCTATCTTTTCAAGCCAAATTCCAACCGATCGGGTGACTTTCACCCGATCGGTTCATCTGTAGCTGATGTTGAGGAGCCGAGACACGGGCACCCAACCGACCCATTCACCCGATGGCGCCAAGATCCAACCGGTCACCCCAAGAACTCAACCGACCGGTTCATATGACCGGGTGAAACTCCGCCGTTTTCTGTTTATTATTTGTAACGGATCACCCGATCGGTTGACTTGTCAACCGATCGGGTGATACGAGATCCTATAAATAGGACCCCTAGGGTTCCAGAAACGGGGAGCTGTTAGTTTTTACTGTTTTCTCCTATTTGTGACGGCTGTAATTACTTTTCTTTTGTAAGTTTTTAGATCTTTACGCACATAGTACGACTCTCCCAAGCTGAACGTTGCATTGCCCTCAATGTAATAGGATGAAGTGTGGTAGGGCAACGAAAGATGGGAGGAAAGTACGCATATGACACAGACAAAGAAACGGAGTAAATGTGTATCTTGACTGCTAGCTCCAACTCCCCACCTAGACAGTACCACACTTAACAAAGTGCAGAACACTATCAACCTGGTAAATGTGTATCTTGACTGCTACAACACGTCAAGACCCTCTTGTCTAGTCCCAACCAGACAAGTCCCAAAATAATCACAAATAACGGTAAAAGTTTCCCTTACAGAGACTACACACAATCACAAATAAATGGTAAAAATAAAGGGTTCAGAAATGCTTAGATTATGATGGTGTGTCGTCTCGTCGTTCAGCACGGCGTCAGCTTCAGTCTGGCACAAACGGTTTCTCGATCTGACTCCTGGATATCAAACTGTGGCTCGAATAACTCTCTAGTCTGTGTGTAAAGAAATCCAGTTCAAATTCAATTATACTGCGGTCTGTGCGTATAGTAAATCCAACTTATCCACGTCAGCAGCTTTTCATTTCGCTTTCGCCTTCATGCAGTCGTCTCCATGTCAGCACGTTCCGTTCGCCGCTTACTATCCCCGCTCGAGTTAGGGCATGCAGCAAGGAATCATCTTCACGGCAACTTCTTCGACGGCAAGGCTTCATTGGCGGTGCGACAGTCCACAGCAGCACGAAGGTAGTCGGCATCGTCGATCTTCACGGCATGCGGGGTCTCAGCTTTTCCCGGCGGTGACCCGACTCCACATGACTCCACGGCGATGGGAACTCGACCTCGAGCGACAAGCGTTCACGATGGTGATTCTCTACGGCACGAACTTCCACGGCAGCACCTCACTCCGGCGGCGAGGTTTTGAACGGCGGCGGGCTTCGCCTGGGTAGCACGAAGACATGTCAACACGCGATCTTCACTTTGGCAGCACGAAGACTTCCGACGGCAGTGGCAACGTGGGCGCTACAAGTTGAAGTCTCCGCAGGTAGCAGCACGGTAGCGTCGAGGTTCACGATGGCATGCAGTGGGTGTTCGCTTTGGCTAGGGCATGCAATCCTTTACACGGTAACATGACCTTGAAGACGTCGGCAAGGAGGTGTTCAGTTTACTTCGAAATGCTGCAACTTGATGGTGTCACGATGGCAACGAGGTTCACAGCAGCCAGAGGCTTGGGGATGAGTTCCTTGCCCGTGAGGTGCGAGGAGCATGCTTGAAGATGGTGAGGGATTGAAGCTCTAAGGCCTTTGATGCTTGGATGTGTAGATGGCCTGTGTCTTGATGATTGGCCCAAAGATGATGTTGCGTTGAAGAAGTTGGAGTCTTGGGTTTTCTCTTTGGATTGCCGCCTCTCTCTTGCGTGATAATTTTTGGCTGCCTCCCTCTTTCTTTTTATGTGTTGCACTCCTATTTTGTTGCTCTCTTGTTGATGCCTTTTATGGAGGAAGACTAGGGTTTTAATCTTGGGTCGTCAAGGAGTCAAAGAGGGTGGGGTCAGTATGGCAAGGGATAGGGTAGAATCAATTTGCAACCCTAAGAATATGGGGGTTGAGATTGAATAGGATTTGATCTCATCCCAATATGGAATTTAAGTAGGAATATGAATGGGAATAGGGATTTGATGATGATTTTATTTTGAGTTTGTATTTGATTGGGATTTTGAATAGTAATAGGATATGGGCTTTGGATGGAATAAGATATGAGCAACTACCATCAATTGATTTGAATCCATCCCTTGAGATTCTCTCCATCTCATCCCAATAATGGAAAAAGTCCAATTGCTTTAAGAATAGCCATTCTTTCTCTCTCTTCCAATTTGCTAATGAATAGCAATTCCTCCATCTCATTGACTTTGTCACCTCTTCAATAATTACTGCTTTGCCATTCCTGAACGCACTTAGCACACACGTTAAATAGCAACACATGTTTGTCATCATCAAACTAAAGATCATAGATCGGTGCGTCCAAAGGGAGATCCCAGCCATTGAGGGTAGGCCACGTGGTGAGATCCGGGGCAATTCTGGCATCTCGACTTCCCCCCAGAACAGTACGGGGAGTACGACACGTGTCCCGAGGGGTGCCTCGATTGCTCTCCCGCAACCAAATTTTCATAACAACGTTAGAGATTCACCGGCCATCTCGCATTTAATGCTTTAGCTGTCATCCAATGGAGAGTGAAGCGCGTCATTTGAGCCGATATGGACTTCCCGTTTCGAACTCGAATGACAGGGGAAATTGTTACGACCTCAAGATCGGCCCATTCGATCTAGGCCCGCATGTTCAAAGCCCAAGTAAACAGCCCCCTGAATCTCCCTATTGATAATTAGCTCATACAAGAAGCTCACTGAGTCTCATAGAAGCTCGTCCGAGCAGAGCGACAAGCTCGTCATTTGAATCAAAAAGAAGAGTCCTCCGGCAAATCGCACATGTTCTATTCTAGCTTAGCCCAGAAGCAGCTCGCCTACCTCTCCGCCCCGAAGCAGTCCACCCAAGGATGGAGGCAATCCGCCACAAACATCACTGCCAGTTTCATTACAAACAAAGTCTGACAAAAGCACATCTGGCCGCTTCGTCGCCTGCCAGCCTGTCGAAAGCATCCCTGGCCGTTTCGTCGCCAGACAGCCTGAGAAAAGTTTGCCTGACATTTACGACTCTGACAGCCTGACAAAAGCGCGCCTGACACGTTTGGCTCTGACATCTTCGGTCGAACCCCTAACACCTTGACACAGCCAGCTCAGCTAAAGCAACCGACTCCAGCAGCCTATAAATACCCCTCTCCTCCAGCGAGAAAGGGGTTGGCTGGTTAATCTGTAAGAAACCCTAACACATCTACTTACATTTAAGGTCGAATATCCTCCACATATTCGGGCCTTCCACACTAGTTCGCCACGCGAGTGCCGATCTGCCTATAAGATCGCCCTTCGTGTCCGACATTCTCCAAACAGTCATCAACTGACTTAAGCATCGGAGAGGCTATGGGCTGGCAGCCTGCCCCACCTTTCTGACTAGTTTCTCATCTTACAGGAAGTTTGCCTCAGCTGCCAGCGGACAAGCGACATGCGGCGACCTTCACCAACTAGCGGGCGACCTACTCCGATTGACGGGTGACCTTGAGATCCTCATCTACAAATCGTCCTCAGATCGCGATTAGCCTCGTCATCAACCCTACACTTGTAATCATCGTGCCCTTGATTCCGCACTTCAATATAAATTCATTGTAAGCGGATTTATCCTGCAACAATAATAACTCATTCCAATTTCTATTAGACAAGTACTTTACTTAAACAAATCTATTATACAATTGACGGATGTTTTTGAATGGGTTTACTGACTATGACAAAAATGTTGATAGAAAGACGGTTGTGATTTAATCTTAAGGAATCAATAATTGGGATGAGATTTTATGAAAATTTTGAGTGAAATATCAAAAAAAATTTGGGGGAATTTTAGGATAACTAAATAACAATTACTGTGGTTTAAATATTATTGTTCATTTAAAATTAGGGGATCTAAGATTCGCTGGACTATTTTAAATGAACCAACCCTTAGGGCACATTTAGATCGGGAGGAAACTAATTTTGGGGGAAAATAAAATTTTTTGAGGGAACTAAAATTGTTGATCGAGCTACATAACAATTATTGTGATTGTTGTGAATTAGTTCCCTGGGTGAGACCACAGACCTTTATTTATAGGGAATGGGTAGAGTTCGTACATGAATAAGATACAATCTTATCTTCTCACATGATAATATCTTCATAATAGTGCTTTAATTTTGGGGGAACTAAGATTTTGAGAGGGGTTGATATCTTAAATGAACCGTGCCCATATGGGATATCTTAAATGAACAGTGCCCTACGGGCACGGGCTATGACTTTAGTGTGCGCGTGCGCGTGCGCACGCTGCCTCGTCCCAAATGATGTGAGAGCTACTCCCAAGCGCAGGAGATCGTGCAAGTAATATCCTGATGAGTCCAGGTATCGAATCCACGGGACAACTGACCTGCAAAACTACGAACGTCAATCTGAAAAGAGTAATACTACGATGTTAGCCAACCACCTATCAAACACGAAGATATAGGATCAAGAGTATGGAATAAGAAATGAAAATCCTACGATATTTACGGTGACTTTGGTAGGGGTACACGTATGGGGAGTATGTGTTGGGTTTGATTTCGTTAGGGTGTGTGCAATCAATGAATATCAATACCTTTTCTATAACTCAACGTCTCGTCCGGTCAGGGCACGAGAACGTCGGAAAGTATGGCGATCAAGCGTATGAAATCGTGCCAAAGAATTAATCAAGTGCAAATAGGGCGAAAAGATATAGGCATCAATAATTGCGACACCCTAACTACGTCAACACCAACACTTATGAAGTGGATGTGCTACGGTTGTGATTTCATTAGGAGTTAATAATCGCTGAAATGTCATGTCTTTTATATAACTCAACGCTTCGTCCGGTCAGGGCACGAAGACGTCGGAAGATGAAACGATGAAAACTAGTCAAAGTGGACGTATACGCATCACTAGCAACATTGATTTCATTAAACGATAAATGCAACAATAAGTTCAGATTAGTGAACATGAATTGGCTAGCCTTGTCAGGGCCTAGCCATACGGGATGTAAATAATATCGACAATAAGCAAATACCCAACAAATACGTTGTAGAAATCAATGTTACGGGTGATTTTGACATGAAAATAGGGCTAAAGACATGAAATTCATCAAATAAATACTCCTACTTACATCACAACCATAGCACAAGGAGATTAGCCACGCATGGTGCAAAGAAAATCAAATTTGATAGCCAAATACATCGTTATAATAGCCAAAATACGTTAAAATACACCAAATACGGGGTATAAGTTCAAGAATTTATCACCAAATCTCCACTTTAAAGCCTAAAACTCCTTTAGAATAGGAAGAATAGCCTCTGGAATTTTTCAGAATTTTTCCCTGGAGAAATACGCACAGTAGCCGCTCCAAAAGTCCCAAAATACGCCAGAATACCCCCAAAAACCCTAAAATACGCTTAAATATAACTCATTGCGGGTTTGGGGGTGTTAACGGGTCGCAACCCGTATCCAAATACGCTTAAAACCCGATTCGCAGCCGCCTCAATCCTCAGCCGTTGGATCCTAAGCGGTATCACCTGTGGGCACGTCACGTGGACTTGGAAATTTGCGCGAGCCCGCTCCGCAGCTTCGATCCGAGATCAGCTCGGAATGAATCTCAGCCGTCGGTTGCGAAAATGGATGACTCGGATGTCGCCACGTCGCATCGAGGGAACGCTGCTGCTCGTTTAAATTTGCGGGGTGCTTTGTGCCCATTGGATCTCGATCGGACCGTCCGCATCACGCCACGTCGACCGCTCCGTTCGCTCTCGAGCGCTGATGATCAGATCCGTTGGATCTCGATCCAACGAACAGTAACGCACCGCATCGCTGAGTCGCTGGGCCGCTGGATCGTGCGGTAAGCCACGGATTGCCGCCACGTGTCCTCGGATTTCCTCCGCTGCGAGTTCGAGCGGGCGAGATGTGGAGCGTTCGATCGAGATCGAACGGCGGTAAATTCTCCCGCTTCAGCTTCGTTTGGGCGTAGATCTGGCCGTTGGATCTCAATCCAACGGCCATAATTAATCCCGCTCGATAATTATCCGCTGCCGTTGGATTTGAGCGGGGACGGCTGGATCGAAGCCACGTGTACGCCAAGATTCGTGCGTATTTATTTTATTTCCAATAAATGGTATTCTGCATTCAAAAATTCATAGAAATTAGCACAGATCTCAGAAAAATACAAATAAATAGTCGTTGGAATCGTGAGATCGAGACGATGCTAGGAAAAATATAAAAATGCAGAAATACACAATCAAATTCACGTTTTGTGCACAAATAGAGTAATTTCTCTAATAAATGATGATGAGAAAAATACGAATGTATTAGAGATAAATTAAGCATCATATGGGCACAAAATATGACTAATAAGGGTGTTAAATATGCAATATTCACTCCGAATCACACCCCCCAACTAGCGTTTTGCTAGTCCCTAGCAAAAAGAGCGATAAATACAGATGATCAATAAAAATTAATTCTATCAACCGCTTATGGTGTGGCTCAATAATACGCTTTCCAACATGATCTTGACTATCAATATACACATCCATGACCAAGATCAATCACATGATGTTTTCTCTAATTTAGTATGACTAAATTACATACAAGCATCATTTTGCGCAAGCGAAAATATATCACGTCGTTTTTCTCTAGTTTTCTTGTTTCCAAGGAATTGGCCTATCAAAATAATCATTCAAGATATGGGTAATGAAGTTGCTTAATATATAATTTCACCATTCCTTTTCTTTTATTCGTTCCGCGTAACGCGCATCAAGCAACATTCGCAGAAAAATGTATAACTTGGATCGCTCCATCAAATGAGTGAGTTTCCTGTCAATGGCTCCCAAATCAGACGATAATAGGGCATTAGGCCAAAAAAGACCCCTCGGACTGTACTACTCGAGCCAACCAAGTTATGTATTAGTGCCAAACTTATTCATTCATTTTTCATCATTCTTTTGTCATTCATTTTTATTTGCTTAAGCAACTCAATATCCATCATTTTTTAAAACAAAGCATTAATAACAGAGGCCAAATTCCTCTTCAACTTGAAGACTTTTCAAAAAAAATCGTGTATACTCAAGCTTATTCACCACATTAGCATGCATGAAATAAATTCAAACTATTTCGAGATATTAATCACGGTAATTGAAAAATTTTCATGAATAGCATATTACCGGTAATTCATGAGGGAAAAAAATTAATTCAAGCCATAAACAATTTTTAGAACTCAGTTAATGCACAATCATCCGCATTTGAGAAATATGAAGGAGTTTAAAATGGTGAGATTGGTGGTTCATTCTTCCTTATGCCATGCTTTTTTGAAAAAAAAATCCTAAGATCTCATACACACCCCCCAACTAAAGATGGACATTGTCCTCAATGTCGAAAGGGTACGAGTTTATTCAAGCAAGCATCCTAGAAAGCATATAAAATTCTACGCTACTGGAAAGAACACACCGTGTTCAAATGGCGGATCCTGAATCTTTAATGGTGGAGTAAGTTGTTCAATTTGATCCTTGCGATTCTCGGCGAGTAATCTTCCTCCTTTAGCTAAATTGGACCCCAGCAACGTAACTCCTAGCATCTCTATAATCTGGTCACCTGTATCCTGCAAGAGATGAGTCACGTCAATCCAATTTATTTTAAAATTCTTCGCCATAAACACATTCCAAATATAGTCATCAAAATAGGTGAAGTAAAATAGAGCATGGTGATGACAACTCCCTGAAGAATGTGCACTACGCTCAGTATGATGCTCAGTCAATGTGGAGAGGGGTAAATGGTTTTGGGAAAGAACTGGGGAAGGGAATGGTTCGGGCTCCATAGCGATATTCTTTAAACCAATGTCCCTAGTCGTCTCCTCCTCCTGTTTATCCAAAATTGCTCGCTCATCCTCTACTTTGCACACATTTCCTGCCATGTCAATGTTTTCATTCGTGACTTCATCGAGACATGGCTCGCTCGATATACCTGCAATAGAAGATAAACTCACATTAGATTCTGGAAATTGAATTTCAAACGAATTATTTTCTTCTAAGCAAGTGGCAATCAGCTTAAGATTTTCAATAGATTGCTGAATCTGTCGACTCCGAGCTAGGGATTTCTCTTGGAATTGGTGGGACGTGGCCTCCTGTGTCTGAATAAGCAGTTGAACTTCCTCTTTCAAGTGTTGCAAAGGTACGTCTATGCTTTGCTCTTCTTGATCAATGCTTGAAGGCTCCGTTGAATCGCACTCTGAAGTCTCTTTCATGATTTCTTCGTCCTCTTGCAAAGACTCCATATAATTCCACGCATCTGTCGGCGTCATGACTCCCAAGAATTCCTGCAGCCGTGGTCATAGCCCACCTAGGAAGGACTCCATAAGTTCTTTCTTCGTAAACCCATGCTGCGAATAGCTCGATATTATGTCTGTGAACCTCCTCCAGGCCTGAAAGAAAGTTTCACAATCAATCTGATTAAAACCAACGATCTTGAGCTTCTCCATCCTATGTTTGTGTGCCTTATAATATTCTGCATCATACAAATTGTTCGTGCAATAGAATTTCATGTATTCCATATACTCCATTTTTAAAAAGAAAATAATAAAATAAAATAAAAAAATCTAGACTATACGATGGAAGGATCTCACCGAATGTTCCTCCAAACGAGCTGAAATCGTAGATTGCAAGCAGTGTTCTAAAAATCGGCCTGGGCGGCCGCCTAGGCGGCGCCTAGGCGCTAGGCGGCCAGTAAACGCCCCGATTATGGCCTGGGCGGTCAATCTGGGCGTTTTTGGGATTAATCGGCCGCCTAAGCGTTCTGGGCGGTGTCTGGGCGCTCTGGGCGGTTCCTGGGCGGTTCCTGGGCGGTTCCTAGGCGGTTCCTAGGCAGTTTCTGGGCGTTTTTGGTAAATGGCTTAATTGCACAAGAGTATCTTTAAATTTTATTTTGTTGCATACAAATACTCTAAAGTAGGTAAACTGGATTTGATTTAGTATGTATTAAATATTTGATGTATTTTAAATAATATATGTATTTATATTTATATATAAACATAAATATATTATATAAAAATAAATAAAATAATTAAAAACTGCAAATCCGCCTAGGCCGATTAATACCCGATTAATCCCCGATTAATGCTCTGGGCGCTGGGCGCTAGCAATCCGAACGCCTAGCGCCTAGCGTTTTTTACAACCTTGATTGCAAGTACTGTTATCCCCGGCAACGGCGCCAAAAACTTGCCTCGTCTCAAATGATGTGAGAGCTACTCCCAAGCGCAGGAGATCGTGCAAGTAATATCCTGATGAGTCCAGGTATCGAATCCGCGGGACAACTGACCTGCAAAACTACGAACGTCAATCTGAAAAGAGTAATACTACGATGTTAGCCAACCACCTATCAAACACGAAGATATAGGATCAAGAGTATGGAATAAGAAATGAAAATCCTACGATATTTACGGTGACTTTGGTAGGGGTACACGTATGGGGAGTATGTGTTGGGTTTGATTTCGTTAGGGTGTGTGCAATCAATGAATATCAATACCTTTTCTATAACTCAACGTCTCGTCCGGTCAGGGCACGAGAACGTCGGAAAGTATGGTGATCAAGCGTATGAAATCGTGCCAAAGAATTAATCAAGTGCAAATAGGGCGAAAAGATATAGGCATCAATAATTGCGACACCCTAACTACGTCAACACCAACACTTATGAAGTGGATGTGCTACGGTTGTGATTTCATTAGGAGTTAATAATCGCTGAAATGTCATGTCTTTTATATAACTCAACGCTTCGTCCGGTCAGGGCACGAAGACGTCGGAAGATGAAACGATGAAAACTAGTCAAAGTGGCCGTATACACATCACTAGCAACATTGATTTCATTAAACGATAAATGCAACAATAAGTTCAGATTAGTGAACATGAATTGGCTAGCCTTGTCAGGGCCTAGCCATACGGGATGTAAATAATATCGACAATAAGCAAATACCCAACAAATACGTTGTAGAAATCAATGTTACGGGTGATTTTGACATGAAAATAGGGCTAAAGACATGAAATTCATCAAATAAATACTCCTACTTACATCACAACCATAGCACAAGGAGATTAGCCACGCATGGTGAAAAGAAAATCAAATTTGATAGCCAAATACATCGTTATAATAGCCAAAATACGTTAAAATACACCAAAAACTTGATGAGTCCAGGTATCGAATCCCCGGCAACTGCGCCAAAAACTTGCCTCGTCTCAAATGATGTGAGAGCTACTCCCAAGCGCAGGAGATCGTGCAAGTAATATCCTGATGAGTCCAGGTATCGAATCCGCGGGACAACTGACCTGCAAAACTACGAACGTCAATCTGAAAAGAGTAATACTACGATGTTAGCCAACCACCTATCAAACACGAAGATATAGGATCAAGAGTATGGAATAAGAAATGAAAATCCTACGATATTTACGGTGACTTTGGTAGGGGTACACGTATGGGGAGTATGTGTTGGGTTTGATTTCGTTAGGGTGTGTGCAATCAATGAATATCAATACCTTTTCTATAACTCAACGTCTCGTCCGGTCAGGGCACGAGAACGTCGGAAAGTATGGCGATCAAGCGTATGAAATCGTGCCAAAGAATTAATCAAGTGCAAATAGGGCGAAAAGATATAGGCATCAATAATTGCGACACCCTAACTACGTCAACACCAACACTTATGAAGTGGATGTGCTACGGTTGTGATTTCATTAGGAGTTAATAATCACTGAAATGTCATGTCTTTTATATAACTCAACGCTTCGTCCGGTCAGGGCACGAAGACGTCGGAAGATGAAACGATGAAAACTAGTCAAAGTGGACGTATACGCATCACTAGCAACATTGATTTCATTAAACGATAAATGCAACAATAAGTTCAGATTAGTGAACATGAATTGGCTAGCCTTGTCAGGGCCTAGCCATACGGGATGTAACTAATATCGACAATAAGCAAATACCCAACAAATACGTTGTAGAAATCAATGTTACGGGTGATTTTGACATGAAAATAGGGCTAAAGACATGAAATTCATCAAATAAATACTCCTACTTACATCACAACCATAGCACAAGGAGATTAGCCACGCATGGTGCAAAGAAAATCAAATTTGATAGCCAAATACATCGTTATAATAGCCAAAATACGTTAAAATACACCAAAAACTTGATGAGTCCAGGTATCGAATCCCCGGCAACTGCGCCAAAAACTTGCCTCGTCTCAAATGATGTGAGAGTTACTCCCAAGCGCAGGAGATCGTGCAAGTAATATCCTGATGAGTCCAGGTATCGAATCCGCGGGACAACTGACCTGCAAAACTACGAACGTCAATCTGAAAAGAGTAATACTACGATGTTAGCCAACCACCTATCAAACACGAAGATATAGGATCAAGAGTATGGAATAAGAAATGAAAATCCTACGATATTTACGGTGACTTTGGTAGGGGTACACGTATGGGGAGTATGTGTTGGGTTTGATTTCGTTAGGGTGTGTGCAATCAATGAATATCAATACCTTTTCTATAACTCAACGTCTCGTCCGGTCAGGGCACGAGAACGTCGGAAAGTATGGCGATCAAGCGTATGAAATCGTGCCAAAGAATTAATCAAGTGCAAATAGGGCGAAAAGATATGGGCATCAATAATTGCGACACCCTAACTACGTCAACACCAACACTTATGAAGTGGATGTGCTACGGTTGTGATTTCATTAGGAGTTAATAATCGCTGAAATGTCATGTCTTTTATATAACTCAACGCTTCGTCCGGTCAGGGCACGAAGACGTCGGAAGATGAAACGATGAAAACTAGTCAAAGTGGACGTATACGCATCACTAGCAACATTGATTTCATTAAACGATAAATGCAACAATAAGTTCAGATTAGTGAACATGAATTGGCTAGCCTTGTCAGGGCCTATCCATACGGGATGTAAATAATATCGACAATAAGCAAATACCCAACAAATACGTTGTAGAAATCAATGTTACGGGTGATTTTGACATGAAAATAGGGCTAAAGACATGAAATTCATCAAATAAATACTCCTACTTACATCACAACCATAGCACAAGGAGATTAGCCATGCATGGTGCAAAGAAAATCAAATTTGATAGCCAAATACATCGTTATAATAGCCAAAATACGTTAAAATACACCAAATACGGGGTATAAGTTCAAGAATTTATCACCAAATCTCCACTTTAAAGCCTAAAACTCCTTTAGAATAGGAAGAATAGCCTCTGGAATTTTTCAGAATTTTTCCCTGGAGAAATACGCACAGTAGCCGCTCCAAAAGTCCCAAAATACGCCAGAATACCCCCAAAAACCCTAAAATACGCTTAAATATAACTCATTGCGGGTTTGGGGGTGTTAACGGGTCGCAACCCGTATCCAAATACGCTTAAAACCCGATTCGCAGCCGCCTCAATCCTCAGTCGTTGGATCCTAAGCGGGATCACCTGTGGGCGCGCCACGTGGACTTGGAAATTTGCGCGAGCCCGCTCCGCAGCTTCGATCCGAGATCAGCTCGGAATGAATCTCAGCCGTCGGTTGCGAAAATGGACGACTCGGATGTCGCCACGTCGCATCGAGGGAACGCTGCTGCTCGTTTAAATTTGCGGGGTGCTTTGTGCCCGTTGGATCTCGATCGGACCGTCCGCATCACGCCACGTCGACCGCTCCGTTCGCTCTCGAGCGCTGATGATCAGATCCGTTGGATCTCGATCCAACGAACAGTAACGCACCGCATCGCTGAGTCGCTGGGCCGCTGGATCGTGCGGTAAGCCATGGATTGCCGCCACGTGTCCTCGGATTTCCTCCGCTGCGAGTTCGAGCGGGCGAGATGTGGAGCGTTCGATCGAGATCGAACGGCTGTAAATTCTCCCGCTTCAGCTTCGTTTGGGCGTAGATCTGGCCGTTGGATCTCAATCCAACGGCCATAATTAATCCCGCTCGATAATTATCCGCTGCCGTTGGATTTGAGCGGGGACGGCTGGATCGAAGCCACGTGTACGCCAAGATTCGTGCGTATTTATTTTATTTCCAATAAATGATATTCTGCATTCAAAAATTCATAGAAATTAGCACAGATCTCAGAAAAATACAAATAAATAGTCGTTGGAATTGTGAGATCGAGACGATGCTAGGAAAAATATAAAAATGCAGAAATACACAATCAAATTCACGTTTTGTGCACAAATAGAGTAATTTCTCTAATAAATGATGATGAGAAAAATACGAATGTATTAGAGATAAATTAAGCATCATATGGGCACAAAATATGACCAATAAGGGGGTTAAATATGCAATATTCACTCCGAATCACACGCGCGTGCGTGCATAGCTAAATTAGCGATGCACACGCACAAAAAATCATCATCCCTATATTTTTCAGAAATTTTTTTATAGGACTGATTCTAAAACTCTAAAACCCCAAAAATATGGGGTGGATTCTAGGGGCATTTGACCCTCGATCCATATGTAAAAATTTCAAGTTTTCTGACACGTCTGAGACCGTTGAAGTTGCAACGGTTAGATGGAGTATCAAATATCATTGGTGTGTTAATCATCCATTATATATGTACAACAATCCTATAAAAAAATTTCTAAAAAATGTATAGAAATAAGGGTTTTTTTGTGCACGTGCATAGCTAACTTAGCTATGCACATGCCCAGTTACATTTTTTCCTGCACACACATACAAACCACCATCAACATTGTCATAAAGGTTGGTAGGTAGAGCAGTAAAAAAGCATATGCAACCCTTGAGAATCCTCGCTAGATGCCCATTTGCTTTCATATTTACGTTAATAAGATACTCTTTTAAAAACGAACTGAGAGCACCATATAGGTAGTTACTCCAACCAACAACTAAAGACCATGCAAGCATACCCAAGAACAGAATCTCACTTATCCTAGAAATAATTTACGATTACCAGTAAAATCATTAGCCGCACAAAGCAAAACTCAAAGAAAATCTATGCATCATCATTCTTTAAATATAGGGATGAGCCCCATCAGTCTGGTTCAAGTTTGGCCCGACCCTGAAAGGTTAGACTGGACAGTTTTCGGTCCAGACATGAGCAACCCGCTAGCCGGGTGGCCTCCTCGGATGTGCATTTCCATCTATTTGACCAAAATCAATATCTTGCTCCACCGCCGGCAGCCTCTTCAGAGCCTGGCTACCCGGCCAACTACTGTACGGGAGGAAATCGATCAGTAGCGAAAAATTCATGACTTGCAGGGTGGCTTGGAGCATATAAATTCAGCAAGAGCGCTGCTTTGCGCACCCACCGTGTTACTCCCTGCACATGCCACTATTAACAAGTTTGCCATTCAAGTGGTATGTGTGCGGGAGTAAAATGGCAAATTTGTAAATAGTGGCATGTGCGCGGAGAAACACGGTGGGTGCGCGAAGCAACTCTCATTCAGCAATTGAAGCAGAATAATGCAAGTAGACTCCGAGGAGGTTGGCTAAGTGGGAAGTTCATTCCTCTCCTCCGGAGGGGTGAGTGATCGAGGAACGATGGCTACCTCGCTTAATTCTCTCGATTAAACTGGTATGCATGTATGGATCAGCCTTGCATACCTCTGATTTGGTGACTGACCATCACACTAGTGTGATGGTGCAGGAGTCCGGGAAAAAAAATAAAAGAATAATGCAAGTGGTAAAGCAGCTGTTTCTTTCACATCATACTTTGTCCACAACACTATCATCCACAATCTCTATGGTGATTTGGTCTAAATTGATTGACACATATCCAAATATGCAAATTGATGCTGATAGGAGCTACGTGTATCCCAATGAGGTACATTGGTGCACAATCCCTTCATTAACACTATACATTGTTGCTGATACTGTTTGTTTGTTTGAAAGATGAAATGGGAAAGTTGTCAAAGTTTGAAATCTGAGGAGAGAAAAAAGTGGAGTTTTGTGTTTTTTGGGTGGAAAGTTGTATGAAAAGTGGGTTGGGAAAGTAAAGTGTGGTCCATCCAACTTTCTTGTGTTCTTTTGGTAGTAAAAAGTTGGAATGAGAAAGTGGAAAGTTGGTGAGTTGGAGGGGAGAGAGAGATGGGATAGTGGGACCCACAAATTTGTGGAATCCTCAACTTTTTCAACGATTCCCATGGATTACAAACTTTCCCAAAACCGGTCATTCGAACTGCCACGTAGGCAAACTTTCCAATTTGAACTTTCACGCAAAAGAACGGCATTTGGAAAAGTTGGGTGAGAAAGTACTGCTACAGTGCATGAATAGTAACTTTCCCAATTTTCCCATTCACTTTCCATGCAAAAGAACAGCCCACCACGTTGTGACTACGAGGGGACTTAGGGGAGCATGTATGGTAGTTTTAGTGTTCTTATATCCTCTAATTAATTAACAAGTTGTTTCATAGTTATCTCCGTTTAAATTATTCTTATTTTGCATTTTAATCGTAATGCATGTAATATGTTCAATGAATTGCTTCAGTTAATGCTAGCTACATGATTTATGCTAGGTAATGGCTTCATTAGCAATGCAGATGTTGAAGGAATTCTAATACAAAAATGGAAAATTAAGAGACACATCGCTAGTAGTTAATATCATGCATATTAACGTCTGACTTGCTAGCCGTTTAACCCATCCAACATTTTGATTGTTTTTCTTCTCAAAATACGCAATGCGATCATATGCAAGAAAAGATGATAGGTTCCATGGACTATCATCATCATCATCATCATCATTTATTTCAATTTTATTGGAAAAAGCACACACAAAAGAAACATGAGCTAGATGCATTCACAGGTAAGCGCAAAGAAATTAGAAGGTTTCCCAAATTCTTCACAACATCACAGCTCGCTACATAGCCTTCTATGAAGTACAAGCAAACATATAAAGATTATAAGAATACTTCGGCACACTGTTTTCCTCCACAGCATGAAAATTTCCTTTGAAACATAACATGGATTTATAAGGGAAGTAGACTAAATCCCACCAAACCCGAGATCACATCAAAGGCATTCAATGCTGATTGTGACCCGATACAACGTACCACATTTTGTAAATATTATAAAGATAGTAGACTAAATCCTCCAAAGACCGGGATCACATCAATGACATTCATTGCTGATTGTGACCCGATACAACGTACCACATGTTGTAAAGATTATAAGGAAAGTAGATTAAATCTGCCCAAAGACCACGATCACATCAATATCATTTAATGATAATTGTGTCCCGGTACAACGAACCACATCTTGTAAAGATATGCGGTTATTAGTTACCAAACAAACATGATTCATATTGTCTTGTAGTTTACTATTATACCCTCGATGATTTATATATTTAAACACATCAAGAGAAATGAAAAGATTGTTGGTTTATTTTCTATCTTTTTCTCCAGTCGTTAAATTTTTTTCATGGTATCAGAGCCATTGCTTAAGAGCAATCTGATCCTACATCTTCTGCTACTCTAAATCTTCAATCGGACTCTAATGGAGCCGATCTCTCCAAATCTCAAATTTATCATCTCAAAATTCCTCTTCCTAATCACCAACCTTCTCGACTCTACAAATTACATC
Source organism: Scilla litardierei (assembly GCA_030789695.1). NCBI lineage: Eukaryota > Viridiplantae > Streptophyta > Magnoliopsida > Asparagales > Asparagaceae > Scilla > Scilla litardierei. The sequence goes on from CM061141.1 coordinate 141,198,216, forward strand.
CTATGTCGATCTCAAGTTGTGGGTGTTCTCAACACCCATGGCTTCCTCGGCCACATAGACGGCTCATCACCTTCTCCTCAGCCCACCATTCCAGATCCCGCCTCCACCGAATCAAAACCTCTACTACCCATCCAAAACCCCACTTTTTCGCAGTGGCTAATCACAGATCAGCACCTTTGCATGTGCATCCAAGCGACTCTTTCCTCCTTTGCTCTTGGAGTTATACTGGGCATCACCTCTTCTGGCTGCTATGGTCCAAGCTGGAGACTCGATATGCCTTCCTCTCTGAAGGACACATTAAGCTACTCCAAGAGAAATTAAATTCTCTCACGATGGGCAAAGAATCCATGGCGACTTATCTAGATCGGACCAAATCGATCTATGATCAATTGCTCGCAGCCGGTCCTGATAATGTCACGACCAAACAAATGGTCCGACAGATTCTACATGGTCTACCTCACTCCTACAACTCGTTCCGAGTCATGGCATGAAATCTAGGTATTACATATACTGTTGAAGAGATGTGGAATAGTTTACTTGCAAAGGAGTCCAACATGCAACTCACTCGGCATGCCGACCCTCCTACCGAACCATCCATCACTACCTCGGCGCAGCACACAAATTTCGGTCATCACATAGGCCGAGCCAATTAGGACAATCTAACAATACCAGTGGCTCTCGTTTTGACGTTCAACCTACGACTCTCGGTGTCCAAAGATCACTAGCACATGCTCCTGGATCAGTCGCCAATCGACGACAAGTTTCTATGGATTCCTTCTGACATCGTATTCCATGTCAAGTGTTTGGCAAAGACAACCATCGCACACTTAACCGCTACAGGCTCGCTACGCACACCAATAGGTCGGAAGCGTATGTCGTTCAACCCACCTCTTCTGCATGCGCAAATTAGTACCTTGACAGTGGTGCTACTGATCATATTACCAATGATCAATCTCAACTAGAAACAATGACGCCATATGATGGTAACCAACAAATCATTGTTGGCACTGGTGCAAGTGCAAATATTGCCAACATTGGATCATCCTCTCTACCTTCTCTAACTTCTACCCTACATCTCAACAATATTTTGCATGCATCCAAATTTTCTCAAAATCTGCTCTCCGTGTACAAGTTTATGCACGACAACAATTGCATCATTCAATTCTTATCCTCTGATTATATTGTACAGGATGCAAAAATTGGTCGAACCATTCTTCATGGTCCAAGTAGACATGGTCTCTACTCGCTTCTCTCCAACCATATCTCCCTCTCTGCTTCAAATTGTTCGAGTTCTCTCTGGCATGCCCGCCTAGGTCATCTAGCTCCTCCTACCATATCTAGAGTGGCCTCCAATCTGTCGCTAAATCTGTCATCGCATAAAACTTGCTCTCTATGTGCCATGAACCAAAGTTACAAATTACCTTTTCCTTTGTCTAAATCCAGAGCAGATTCTCCTCTTTCTTTTCATTCTGATGTATGTGGACCGGCTCCTTTTCTATCTAATAAAGGTTTCCGTTATTATGTCAGTTTCATTGACGATTACTATCGTCATGTTTGGATATATCATCCATATCAAAAATTTGATGTGTTTGCTGCCTTTCAGACCTTTCAAACCATAGCCGAACAGCAGTTTAATGAAAAAAATAAAAATTTTCCGATCCGATGGCGGGGGAGAATTTTGCCATCATCAATTTTCCTCCATCTTTCACCAACTTGGGATCATACATCAAACTTCAACCCCATGCACATTAGAACAGAATGGTGTCGCTGAAAGAAAACAGCGACACAACATTGATATAACAGTTGCTCTTCTCATAACAGCTTCCATGCCAAAGAAATAGCGGCCTGAAGCGGCAAAGACGACAGTATACCTCATCAACATGCATCCATCAGCCACTCTCAACAAGTTGCCATTTGAGATTCTTCATCAAAGACTACCTGATTACAAATGGCTCCGAACATTTGGCAGCCTTTGCTATCCATGTCTTCGACCATATGAGCACAACAAGCTTGAAGCTCGCTCGCAACCCGGTGTATTCCTTTGGATATGCTGACCATGTGAAGGCTTACAATTGCATGGACATCTCCACACAAAAGATATACATCAGTCGACATGTATAGTTCGAGGAGATGATCTTTCCCTTTTCGAAAAACCCATCAACACATACTAATACTCGTATTATACCAAACTCTCTGAGTCATTCCATAAGTCCACCGACTCATTTATCGCCTGTCCCGACCTATTCTATCCCACCAAGCTCTCTGAGCCATAACCACCAAAACAAACAAAATCCACGTACTTCCTATCCTCTCCCCGCCCTACTCCTTACATCGAGCAATCCTTCATTGCCTCCGAGCCAAAACACATCCTACCCGACCACACCTCTATCCTACCCGACTATTCTCTGTCTATGCCAACCAATCTTTCCTCACCTGCTCAACCTACCAGTCATACCTTGGCGACTCATTATCCGACCTCTCACCCTGGTGACTATCTCCCACTGCTGACAGCTGATGTGTCATTTTATTCCACATTTTATCTATATGATTACACGTCAAAATGATTACTTAATTACACATTTCATACGTTTTTACGCTCATAATTGGAACTATTGTACTTTAAGAGCGTTTAATTGCATTTCAGGAAATATCGAGCAATTTGGAGTATATTGGAGGAGAGAGCGCGTGCTTCGACACCGGGACTCCTGAGGCACCGCGTTCGGTGACTTAAAGCTGCCGGGGAGCAAGGAAGGGGCAAGAAAGATGGGACAAGAAAGAGGAGAATGAAGAAATCATGGTTCTATGATACCATGACTCATGGACTCCAGGTCGCTCGATCGAGCTATGATGCGACAAAGGAATCGAGCGACCCAAAGTGCCGGAAACAGGACAGTCGTACACTATTTTCAAATATGCTATCACCTGGGAATTTTCAGTATTTTTTGATATTTTTCCCAAATAGTATACTTCAAGATGGTTCCAATGCTACCAAGAACGTGCCAATCTGAGGTCGGATGAGCTCTGAGAAATTTCTACAAGCCGATGCTGCAGTGCTGGGCGAAGAGTTTTTCCCAGGCGGCTCGACCGAGCAGCGTAGGCAGCTCGGTCGAGCCGATACATGAGGCACAGCTGATACACCCTGCTTGACCGAGCACTGTGGTGACTCAGTCGAGCAACTTCTATTTTTTCTAAGTTTCACCATCAACGTTCTGCTCGACCGAGTAGGACTTGCTCGACCGAGTCAGATGGCGACTCGACCGAGCAAGACCTACTCGGGCCGAGTAGACAGAACGATATTTTTGAAGGAATTCGATCCACTGACAGACTCAACCAAGCAAGTGGGTAGCCCGACCGAGCAGCCCGACCGAGCAGCCTAACCGAGTAAGCTTCTGCTCGACCGAGCAGCCACCTACTCGACCGAGCAGGCCTTACTCCGCCCGAGCAAGTAGAGCACGGTTTTGGACGACGTATCTATATTTTCTTACGACTCGACCGAGCAGCTTTGACGCGTGTTCATATTTCACCTTTTGCACACGCTCTTTATCGTGTTTTCACATGCATTTCATCTCATTCCATGTTGTATATATCACATTTTGGTTCATATTGACTATTGGGTGTATTGCTTGTATTTCAGGTAAATATCGGCATTTCGGTGTCTTCTGGAGTCAACCTTGCATGTCAGGACCAAGGCGCGTTATACGGCGAAATCTGATGGCCAAAGATGAGGATTCGTTGTTCTGGGGCTTCAACCGATTGGGTGGACAAACTCACCCGATCGGGTCGTGCACATATATCCGACCCGGACGGAAGCTAAAGTGAAGAACAGCTCACCCGATCGGTTCAACGATCGAGTGAACCCGTCAGTGCTCTCTATTTTATGTGCCAAAGCCACCCGATCGGTTGACTTCCCAACCGATCGGGTCATCTCCCCGGGTCATCTTGGGGAAGAACCCACCCGATCGGTTGACACGTCAACCGATCGGGTGGCCTTTTCTTCCCCTTTCATGTGCTTCTGCTCATTCATTTAAGATCTGCTATCATCCCAGTAGGATTTTGGGTGATCTCTTATTTTTCTAGCGTCGGCATCGTCGTTAGCATTCCAACGATAAGTTGCATGCCCAAATCCGATTTTTCTACATTTTTCTGGAATTTTCTGAGCGCAGCTGGGTGCTGAAATTAGGAGCTGTCTGGAATTGAACTTCAACCGATCGGTTGGGAGTCCAACCGATCGGTTCAGGTCAATTTCAGAAGCTGTGCATCTCTGTTTGCTTCCACCCGATCGGTTGACACTTCAACCGATCGGGTGGCCCTGTTTAAGCAGTTTTATTGGGTTTTTGGACTCGAACCGTTAGGGTTTTGATGGGGCTTATAAATATAAGTGTGGGCACGACTTGGAGCTTCTTCTCCCCTGTTTTCCAGGTGTTTTCAGCCCCTTTCATGGGAGCTTAGGTTAGGTTAGATTAGGGCTTTATCTTCCAATAATTCTTGTAAAGGATTTGTGATTCAATTGCAAGAGAAGTATCTTTTCTCTCATTTCAATTGTTTTGTGCTATTTTCATTTTGCTTGATGATGAATGTTTGTCTGGATTTATTTCTTGCTATCATGTTCTTCATCATTGAGTAGTTCTTGATGAACCCTAATATGGGTTAGAGTAGGATTGATGCTGTGGATTTACATTTGACTTGATTGCATGGTATGTGTTCGATGGAATGTGTCAAATGGGATTTCTAGCAATCTGAGTCCAATTCGTACGGCAAAACACTAGATGTGTTGGGGATTGGAGTCCGGTGTCTTGTCCAGTCAAGATCAGCTTTGATATACTGCTAGAAATCACATTCGACCTATTTGGCCATTAGGGTTACGCGGGAGCGTTTTATTGTCATTGGCCGGAGAAAGACCGCCTCTGACCTTCGGGCCAAGGGGAAATAAAATTGGCATTTGATCCCCTAGCCACAGCTCACGCCCCTAGTATTGACATCGAGTCCTCGCGCGTGGAAACGGCTTGGATGAAATGTTGGGAGTTATCATTGTGGCCTTAATGCTCCCGGTTGCGGTCGGTGTTAATGGACATGGGAATGCCCACCGTCTGAAACTGGGTAGACCTAGCGCATCATCCTGGGCATCGACCGGAATATCGGGTCCATGGGGCACTAGGTACCACCTCTTGGGGGCAATGTCTCACCCTGGGTCAAGTCGAATGCCTAGTGTCATGAGTGCTCTAGCCCGTGTTAGCGGGGATTCATTTCTTGTCTTTTTCATTTCTTTCTTTTATTTCTACACTACTCACCCTTATTATCCACGTAGCTCTCACATAACCTAGGCGAGGCTAGTAGCCATTCAAGCCATCCACCTCCATGTGTTCGATAAACCTGCATCATACACTAACCGTGCACTTGCGGTAAAACGACACCGCGACCAAACCGTAAACGGGGCACCGGTCAAGTTTTTGGCGCCGTTGCCGGGGAGGCATTCGGTTTGATATTAGCTTAGCTTGGGTTCGTTAGACTACGCACAAAAAAACCAGGAAATTTTTTTTCCCACCATTTTATTATCTTTTTGTTATTCTCTTGTACTATTGACGCTCCTCTCTAGTTTTCTTATTTTTGTTGTCCATGTATCTTTGATATTACCATGTGAAGACCTAATTTCGATGCTCAGATGGAAGAATACTATTTTGATGAGGGTGCTCAGACGATTGAAGAGATGCTTGCACATCAGATTGAAATGCAAGCCAGAATTGAAAGTGGTGATTTTCTATTGGAATCGGTGAAAAGTGACCTTGAAACCAATGCGCTCATGCCTATGGCTGCAATGATTTCCAAGTATATCAGTTCTGCTTGTTCATCTTATGGGCAAGAATCATCGCCCATCATATTACCAGAGCCACCATGTGCCATCGTCGATCATGCATCCTACAATACAGTTATTGCATTATGAAGGGTGGATGGGCGAAGAGGCAGTGGGGGAAGCAGAAATTGAATCATATGTGTCGCCAGAGGAGGACACATTTTAGAACTTATTGGAGGGCCTCTTGGAGTTAGTAAGGTTCACGGGTTCGGCTAGCATCACTGTAGGCGATGCGTTTGAGCTACGCTTTTCAGATTTTGCTATGAAACGTGTTTCGACTGCAGGAACAATTGGGGGAGATGTCCGTGTCAGTTTTGATTTTTTGGGGAGTAGACTACTTTTTTGATTGCTTGCTGGCATTCTCCTCACTTTATATGTCCCCACAAGTTTACACACATGAGCAACCGGCATCGCCATTCCAGAGAGAGCCCGCATTGATAGTTTTTGAGGAGGCCTTACACGCGGAGCCAGAGCTTATCGACGAGGAGGTCATGCATCGAGACGGGGACATGGTCATTCATGAGGATCCCGAGCACTGCACTCCTCTATTAGAGCTTCCGCAGCCACCTCATTCTTCCACTGACGTCGAGGAGACTATAGAGCTTATGCATACCGGCGAGGAGGATGTGCATGAGGACGAGGACACCACGACCACATACGAGTGGTCCGCTCCACATCCACCTCCATAGCCATCTCTGTCGTTGTTTCTTCCTTGGTCTGAGATCAACCATGATGATGTCATTCAGGACATCGGGCAGGTGGAGGAGCATGAGCATATCGTCGAGGAGGATGTGCATGAGGGCTTGGATACAATGGTCCACTTCATGGAGCTCGAGTCATATCTACCTCTACCTTCACTCCCCATTTCTTCTGCGGTTGAGCATCTACTTGAGCATATTGCCCCTATTCAGGGAGATTTTCATACTCACTCTCACTCCACATTTAAGTCTCGCTTTTCACGTCCTATTCCTTTAGACTTATATATTTTTGACACAACATATTTCTCGCATGACACAGGATCTACTTTCCTTGAGGTATGCTGTGGTGCGCCACTAACTGGAGAGCCACTTCTTATAGACAGCGAGAATATAATCGTCACGAGTACAGAGGATAGCGACCCATCCTCAGGGAGTATTCGTCACCCTTTTATTATTTTCCCATCTTATGTTGCCGATTATCTCTAGGATACATTTATTTTGGGAAATGATTTCTTGCCATGGGCTAATGAACCTCATTCTTTGCAGGTTACAGGTGGACACCTACAAGGGATGCTTGGAGGTGCATTGCTTGGGTCCATTGGCACATGTGGCACGGCGCTTCTGGCGGAGCCACAGAAGGAGCAGTTAGAGTAGCTACCTACCCCACTCGAGATTCTGGATACGCCTATGCTCATGTGTATCCTAATCTAGTAGTGTAGAAATTTACAGCTTTCTAGTTTAGATTAGAATAATCTCGTCTCCTCTCATTAGCGAGGGGAGCGTATCTAAGGTTTGCTTTTGCATCATAATAACCCATCATGTCGTGCCCTTCTATCATTTCACCCCCATCATTCTATCCTTATTCTTTTGGCACTTTTCTTGGCCCCGTTATCATTTTTCTCCGTGAGACCCCTACCACCTCCAAAGGGTGGTAATCCCTGTTTTGCCTATTGTTCACTCTTCCCTTGATCTTTTATGCCCTGGATCAGATTTTAATATCTTTGGGGGGATAGCTTATATTAGCTTGGGGGAGAGTATCACCCATAGTCATTTTTGTTATTTTTGATGCATTTCCCCTCTCATTTTATCTTTGCACTCTCATATGTGATCTTATTGCATTGAGGGCAATGCAAGCTTTATGTAACGGCCGCTTTCCGACCGTTCGTATTTTCTGCGCGTACGACTCTTTTCGTGTGCGTATTTTATTTGGCCTCTTCTTGGATCCGGACTATACGATGTGATACGTCGTTGAGACCATAAGGAAGGGTAGTTATTTGTGGGATTTTTAGTGAACGTCATTTCTCGGTCGTTCTCCCACAAATCGAGTTTGATTGCAGGATCATCGTAGCTTTAGATGTAGTCACCTAATATTTTATTTTTCTGTTCATTTTCCCTGGATCAAACACGTGATCGACCAACGTATCCCTGAGCCTCTCTTCATCACGGTCGTTCCAGTATTTTTTCGTAATTTTTGGACACTCCTAGCCCACCCAAATCGCTAATCAATTACGAAGCCCATTAAGCCCACTTACATCCAAATTAAAATCTGCTAATCAAATCTTATAGAATCCCTACGTATCATGCATGTGGGATTTCTTCTACTACAAACACCCAAAACTACACCCCCTCCTCTCACATACACTCTCTCCTAGTCACCTAAATACACTCTTTTTAACACCTATATATCAAGTTTCTCTTCTCTTTTAACAAACCCAAACCGCAACCCTAAGAGGCCACGCATGAACCCATCTTTCAGCCGCCACCTACGTTCTTCCTCTTCCCCCGGAACTCCAGCCACCCCCCTACACCTCCGGCGATCCCTCCTCCTCCCCTCTTCTTCCTCCTCCTCTCATCTCTCTTCTCCTTCCCCATTGAAACACCCAAGAACCACCCCCATGGTCGAATCTGTTTTTGGCAAGCTTTTGCGCGCGTGCTCCGGCCACCACGGCCACCACCGGTGAGCCCCCGGCCTCCCCTAACCTCCAGCAACCTCTCCTCCTCCTTCTCCTCTCCCCTCTCCTCTCTTTCACCCATTAAAATCCTCAAGAAAAGCCCACAACCACAGTTTTTCACAGCCCAGGGCTGCTGAACCCATCACCGGAAAAACGGCCGCCGCCGCCGCTCCGGCGACTCCCTTCGACGAACTCCACCACAGTCAGAATCTTATCGAACTCCCCGATCATCTCCAACTCCTCTTACCCTCTTCCCTCATCTCTATCTCCCTCAAAACGTTTTCAAACACAACCCAAACAACAGTTTTACAGATCTGCGTCACTGCCGGGAAAACTCGCACCCACCGGCCATCCGGCCACCTACGACGACCACCTTACCGCCGTTGGACTCCTATCAAAACGTCCTACCAACTGCAAGTTTCCTCACGCTCATAGCCCATCTGTAGCTCCCGGAATCCTTGTCGGAACACGCCGTATCGGCTGTTTTTCACAGATCTGGAAGCTGAACTTCGCCGCCCGCGCACAGCCACCTCCGACCACCCCCGGTGACAACTCCACTGCCGTTGTCTTCATCTTGAAGTCCTTTACCTTCCGCAACTTCCCATTTTCTCTGTTCATCGCTGGAATTCCGCTGAGATGCGCGACAACGGACGTTGCTCAAATATATCCTCTCCGGCTTCTCACGGCCACCCACCGCCGTACGCTCACGCCGTCGGCCACCCACTGGGCCGAGCATCTTACTCTGGTCCTACTTCATCTACCGACAGTCCCGTTGGACTCTTGGAGTTCACGTGTGTTGCCGCACACACGTACTTTTAGCCGACGTCACCGTTATCGTGAAGATCCGTTGCGCTACTCGCAACGGGAGGAGAATCACTGTTAGCTCGCTGATTTCGCGCCACCACCCCATTGTCCAGAGATACCTCGCTATGCTAACTGCGGGTGAGGAGTTCCATACGACGCCGACGTTTCGCCGTTCAGACCCGACTTCCGTTTGTTGGACAGCATCACGAGGTTGGTTTCCCTAACGAGTAGTAAAACCCACACCGTAGATAATCAAACCCTAAACTAAAAATCGGACAACTCGAACTAAATTTACTTTTCCGCACCAGTAAAATGATGTCACTGAAGAAATCGACCGTCGGACAACTTTTCTGTGCATATAGGGTGGTGGTCGATTTAGGCTGAACGAAACACCAAAATGTGACGTTGACGAATAGGATAGCCCCGATAACCTAGAAACAGACCCTAATAGGACTTGATGAATCGTGACCTGACACCGTCGCCGTGACACTGTTTCAGACGGACTACCATGGACGCGACACCTGGACGAGACGCCCCGGACAGACGACACACTCTCCACCACAGGCAAGTGTACTCACTTGCGTTTTTTGGCCGTACTTTGGTCTTAAACTGCTAGAACTATCAGACTGTGAACAAATAGAACCAGACGTGAAATGATAGCGTTCGGGACGCCCTGACGACTTAGACTTGACGACGAAGTCTAAGCGTAACAACAACAACTTTTGACACCGTAGTGTTATCTTGTGTGTGCGTGTGTGGACCCCCTAGAATCAACAACAACTGCTACCATAGGTTTCATCTGCGTGTGCGTGTGTGTGGACACCCTAGAACAACTTTGCCCTTGCCATGTCATGAACATCTTACACGTCGTGTCTTATGTAGCCTGTGGACAATGAGACGCTCACCTAGCAGAGTGGGTGATCTTTGTTACGGAACACCTTCGGGAAGCTCGGCACCCACCTAGCAGAGTGAGTGTCCCAACAGACAGAGAGGATAGAGACTCTCACCTAGCAGAGTGAGTGGTCCTATACAGTAGTACAGTTTCACCTACGAGGCGTCCGTCGCTCACCTAGCAGAGTGAGAGGTACGCTACCGACCGTGGGGATGGAGGCACGCACCTAGCAGAGTGAGTGGCCTTATATTGTCTTGTCTTGAGCACTTGGGTTTGGGGTAGGGTTGAGCGTGCGCACGGGGAGAGGGTCTGATCCCCCCTCGAACCGTAAGGCGTGAACCCTTCGAGTCACACGTGTCTCGTCTTGTCTTGTCCTGTCCTGTCTTGCTTGTCTTGTCACGTCTTGTCACGACCCGTCTAGGTTAGTCCCGTAGTCGGAAGCACACGCTACGACTACTGCTTGCTACGCTTTACTTTCCTGCTACGTTTACTTTCTTCGTCACTCTGTTATAACCCCAGCATGCTAATCAACCAGTAAACTGTTGTTTAATAGTTCGGTACACTTGCAGTAGAATCTGACCCTTTTTGTAGACTTTACCTGACGTACAGTTCCTTTCTTTTGGGTGATGTAGTCAGGTGTGGAGCTAGAGTACGTTGACGATGCGGAGGACGTAGAGCCGGAGGACACAGACCCAGAGTACGTGCCCGAGGAGGACCAGAGCTAGAGATCTTCACGTTGCTGATTCAGAGGTTTTACTGCAGTTTAGTTGGGTTCGTAGCCCCGTTTACTTTTTGTCTAGGTTGGGTGCTTGCACCATTAGTTTACTTTCAGCTGTTTTTAGCCGTGTTGGATTTTGTTTAGACTCCCCGTATTTTTCTGGATATCTGTTGAATAAAATGAATGCATCTCTTTTAGTACTTTTGTTGTTCTGTACTAACCTGCAGGGACCTGTTCCTTCATCTTGGAATACCACACAGACGCTTATTGGGTCCGAGCTTCACAGCTCCGGCCTAAGCGGGCCTTGTCACGTTTCGCTTCCGTCGTTTTGGGAAGAGGGGCGTGACAGGTTTTAGTGGTGGCCCATGCAGGTCTTGCAAAATTTCGGAACAATAAGAGTACCGCATTCATTTAATACCCAGTTTAACAAGTACGAGTCTGAATTAGGTTTTTTTCCCAGTCTTACATAGTAGGAAGACTTAGGTAGACGTCCCAGTTTGATAGTCGGATGCCTTGGTTAAGATTTAGTCATCCTCGTCTTAGGATACCCTAGTAGCCTCTCACCCAGCTCGGGCCATGTTAGAGTTCTAGAGTCCTTCATTTAGTCGTTCGCTCAGGTCCATCGACTTCTGGCCCAGTAGAGCATAATCTTGTTTCTCTTAGGGCCCTTCCCTGAGATCTCTCCATTACAGTCTAGTTCATTAGGAAGACTTAGTTCTGAGTTCTCTTGATCTTTAGACGGCCCGAAAATTAGAACCCCTGACCTCTAGCATCTTCTTGATCACTACACTTTTGTGTTATCGACCGTAGAGTTCCATCGTAGCTTTCATGAATCATATCTTAGGCGTATTCATCATACGATCACATTCTTGTCCTCGATTCACGTGATCATTTTATGACACTTATCGATAATTCTTCGAATCCCTCCATTGCAAATCCTACTTCCTTTAAAAAGGGTTTTCGAAATTCATTATTAAATTCTTCGCTCGGTTTAACTTCTTTGAGAACCCTTTATTATATATTTAAAATTTCTTGCTTTTCGGTTGAACTAAAGTTCCTTCTTGGATTTTGAAATCTCCTTGGTCGTAATTTTCAAGTTACTATCTGGTAATTATTTCTAACCGGTATCTTCCTTATTTCAGTTTTTAAAACCTTGTTATCATTTTGATAATTCAATATATATATTATTCTTTTTCTAAACTACAAAATTTATTTCTAACCACTTACAGTGCGTACTTTTAGAATATTTTCTAAACTAAGGAGAACTTTAATTTTCATATATATCAGTTCTGTGTTCATCGTGCTCACATTTCAAAAATCTCTGTATAAACTTATTTTCATTTGCAAAACAATCACTACCTCATCCTCCTCTTCTTCCTTCGTCTAACTCTTTCCGAGATGTAAATTTTCTATATCTGCTCACTTTTTCCTACATATTTTTTAAGTATAAAAGTAAATGATACCATATTTTACACGTAATTCTTCCTTCGTCCATTTAATTATTTTGAGCAATATTTTTGTCCCAGCCAACCAGCTATCTCTTTATCTCGCCTTATTTGAACTCGTTCTTTCCGATCTTGTTTCGTTTCGCTTTTAGTTCAGCTTCCTTTCTGTTGTGTAGACATTAGTGTTTGTAGTTGCTTGTGTCAACTCTAGTTTAGTCGTGGGCCCATTGGTTTTGTGATGTCGTCGTAGTGCATGTGTATAGGTAGAGTGTGTGGACCTGTACAAGTGTACTGCCTTTAGGATATTAGTGTTTGTCTATGGCATCATGTATGTATGTATACTCAGTGTGGTCCGTGGTATATGTATGGAGTTGTCCGAATGATGGTATTCATATAGTTGTGGATAGCGTCATAGCAGGCAATTCCTTAGACTTGGTTTTTCGCATTGTGGAATAGCTTATCTTTGGCTGCATGTGATTATATCAAAACTTTTGTTTTCTTTTAAATCAAATCTTTAAAGTTTTGAAACAAGCACACAAGTTCACAACCCACCTGTCTTCCCTCATCCAATACCTCAACCCCACACGTTTTGTTTCCAACGTTTTTAAAATATGTCATTGGCCTTTTAAAAAAAACTTTCTTTTCGTTTCTTTCTCTCTTCGAAGTGTTATTTTTATTGTTGTTATATTATCAGGACTATCTATTATTGTTATAGGATTATGTTGCGGGTAAGCATAGAGTGAGACGAGATATGTGGTAGCGGTGATTGGTTGATTTTGGAACACAAGGATATTAGATTAGATTTCTTTCGGATGAAAAGAATGAGGTGTACAAGACTTATTTATAATACCGATGTGTGACGGACTCAATGGAGAATTCTGGTCGAATGAAATCATATGCGGGGAGATGAGAACTTATTAGACCTGAAACTTGGACGAGTGGTAGATGGGAGTAGCTAGGAGGGTATGGTATGTTTTAGGGTGAGCATGAGAATGAGTTGAACATTTAAAGCATCAAAATTTGATTATTAAGTTGACGTGAGAAGGCATTGGAGATAACACAACGCATTGAGACGAACAGAATGGTATGAAGATGGATTTTATAAGATTAAGAGATTAGATGATAGGGGTAAGGATAGATGTAGTTCGATGGTTCATTGAATTCGGAGGATAAACTTGTGAGTCGATATGATGGAGAATGTATTGGAGGCAAGATGATTGAAGACTGGTAGGCGATGGCGTGAATCTATAATCAGGTGCTAGGGCGTGATTCTAGTTGCAGCATTATCCAGTGGAGAGACGCGTTATGATGGATTATTGAGGAACGTCGTTTGAAGTTTTAGGATTAGCGATCTTTATGTGTAGATGTGAGAGTTGCGAGTAAAAAATTGGATAGATAGTATTATTATTAGTATAAGTGATTCCGAGGGCGGAATCATTTCTAAGGTGGGTAGAATGTAACGGCCGCTTTCCGACCGTTCGTATTTTCTGTGCGTACGACTCTTTTCGTGTGCGTATTTTATTTGGCCTCTTCTTGGATCCGGACTATACGATGTGATACGTCGTTGCGACCGTAAGGAAGAGTAGTTATTTGTGGGATTTTTAGTGAACGTCATTTCTCGGGTCGTTCTCCCACAAATCGAGTTTGATTGCAGGATCATCGTAGCTTTAGACGTAGTCACCTAATCTTTTATTTTTCTGTTCATTTTCCGTGGATCAAACACGTGATTGACCAATGTATCCCCGAGCCTCTCTTCATCATGGTCGTTCCGGAATTTTTTCGTAATTTTTGGACACTCCTAGCCCACCCAAATCGCTAATCAATTTCGAAGCCCATTAAGCCCACTTACATCCAAATTAAAATCTTCTAATCAAATCTTATAGAATCCCTACGTATCATGCATGTGGGATTTCTTCTACTACCCACACCCAAAACTAAACCCCCTCCTCTCATATACTCTCTCTCCTAGTCACCTAAATACACTCTTTTTAACACCTATATATCAAGTTTCTCTTCTCTTTTAACAAACCCAAACCGCAACCCTAAGAGGCCACGCATGAACCCATCTTTCAGCTGCCACCTACGTTCTTCCTCTTCCCCCGGAGCTCCGGCCACCCCCCTACACCTCCGGAGATCCCTCCTCCTCCCCTCTTCTTCCTCCTCCTCTCATCTCTCTTCTCCTTCCCCATTGAAACACCCAAGAACCACCCCCATGGCCGAATCTGTTTTTGGCAAGCCTTTGCGTGCGTGCTCCGGCCACCACGGCCACCATCGGTGAGCCCCCGGCCTCCCCTAACCTCCAGCAACCTCTCCTCTTCCTTCTCCTCTCCCCTCCCCTCTCTTTCACCCATTAAAATCCTCAAGAAAAAGCCCACAACCACAATTTTTCACAGCCCAGGGCTGCTGAACCCATCACCGGAAAAACGGCCACCGCCGCCGCTCCGGCGACTCCCTCTGACTAACTCCACCACCGTCGGACTCTTATCGAACCCCCCGCTCATCTCCAACTCCTCTTACCCTCTTCCCTCATCTCTATCTCCCTCAAAACGTTTTCAAACACAACCCAAACGACAGTTTTACAGATCTACGCCACTGCCGGGAAAACTCGTGCCCACTAGCCATCCAGCCACCTACGACGACCACCCTACCGCCGTTGGACTCCTATCGAACCCCCTACTAACTGCAACTTCCCTCACGCTCATAGCCCATCTGTAGCTCCCGGAATCCTCGTCGGAACAATCCGTATCGGCTGTTTTTCACAGATCTGGAAGCTGAACTTCGCCGCCCGCGCACGGCCACCTCCGACCACCCCCGGTGACAACTCCACTGCCGTTGGCTTCATCTTGAAGTCCTTTACATTCTGCAACTTCCCGTTTTCTCTGTTCGTCGCTGGAATTCCGCTGAGATGCGCGACAACGGACATTGCGCAAATCTGTCCTCTCCTGCTTCTCACGACCACCCACCGCCGTACGCTCACGCCGTTGGCCACCCACCGGGCCGAGCATCTTCCTCTGGTCCTACTTCATCTACCGACAGCCCGTTGGACTCTTGGAGTTCACGTGCGTTGCCGCACGCACGTACTTTTAGCCGACGTCACCGTTATCGTGAAGATCCGTTGCGCTACTCGCAACTGGAGGAGAATCGCTGTTAGCTCGCTGATTTCGCGCCACCACCCCGCTGTCCAGAGATACCTCACTGCGCTAACCACGGCCGAGGAGTTCCATACGACGCCGACGTTTCGTCGTTCAGACCCGACTTCCGCTTGTTGGACGGCATCACGAGGTTGGTTTCCCTAACGAGTAGTAAAACCCACACCGTAGCTAATCAAACCCTAAAATAAAAATCGGACAACTCGAACTAAATTTACTTTTCCGCATCAGTAAAACGATGTCACTATAGAAATCGACCATCGGACAACTTTTCTGTGCATATATGGTAGTGGTCGATTTAGACTGAACGAAACACCAAAATGTGACGTTGACTAATAGGATAGCCCCGATAACCTAGAAACAGACCCTAATAGGACTTGATGAATCGCGACCTGACACCGTCGTCGTGACACTGTTTCAGATGGACTACCGTGGACGCGACACCTGGACGAGACGCCCCGGACGGACGACACACTCGCCACCACAGGCAAGTGTACTCACTTGCGTTTTTGGCCGTGCTTTGGTCTTAAACTGCTAGAACTATCAGACTGTGAACAAATAAAACCGGACATGAAATGATAGCGTCCGGAATGCCCTGACGACTTAGACTTGACGACGAAGTCTAAGCGTAACAACAACAACTTTTGACACCGTAGGGTTATCTTGTGTGTGCGTGTGTGTGGACCCCCTAGAATCAACAACAACTGCTACCATAGGCTTCATCTGTGTGTGCGTGTGTGTGGACCCCCTAGAACAACTTTGCCCTTGCCATGTCATGAACATCTTGCACGTCGTGTCTTATGTAGCATGTGGGCAATGAGCCGCTCACCTAGCAGAGTGGGTGATCTTTGTTACGGAACACCTTCTGGAAGCTCGGCACCCACCTAGCAGAGTGAGTGTCCCAACAGATAGAGAGGATAGAGACTCTCACCTAGCAGAGTGAGTGGTCCTATACAGTAGTACAGTTTCACCTACGAGGCATCCGTCGCTCACCTAGCAGAGTGAGAGATACGCTACCGACCGTGGGGATAGAGGCACGCACCTAGCAGAGTGAGTGGCCCTATATTGTCTTGTCTTGAGCACTTGGGTTTGGGGTAGGGTTGAGCGTGCGCACGGGAAGAGGGTCTGATCCCCCTCGAACCGTAAGGCGTGAACCCTTCGAGTCACACGTGTCTCGTCTTGTCTTGTCCTGTCCTGTCTTGCTTGTCTTGTCACGTCTTGTCACGACCCGTCTAGGTTAGTGCCGTAGTCGGAAGCACACGCTACGACTACTGCTTGCTACGCTTTACTTTCCTGCTGCGTTTACTTTTTTTGTCACTCTGTTATAACCCCAGCATGCTAATCAACCAGTAAACTGTTGTTTAATAGTTCGGTACACTTGCAGTAGAGTCTGGCCCTTTTTGTAGACTTTACCTGACGTACAGTTCCTTTCTTTTGGGTGATGTACGTCAGGTATGGAGCCAGAGTACGTTGACGATGCAGAGGACGTAGAGCCAGAGGACGCAGACCCAGAGTACGTGCCCGAGGAGGACCAGAGCTAGAGATCTTCACGTTGCTGATTCAGAGGTTTTACTATAGTTTAGTTTGGTGCGTAGCACCGTGTACTTTCTAGCTAGGTTGGGTGCTTGCACCATTAGTTTACTTTCAGCTGTTTGTAGCCGTGTTGGATTTTGTTTAGACTCCCCGTATTTTTCTGGATATCTGTTGAATAAAATGAATGCATCTCTTTTATTACTTTTGTTGTTCCGTACTAACCTGCAGGGACCTGTTCCTTCGTCTTGGAGTACCACACAGACGCTTATTGGGTCCGAGCTTCACAGCTCCGGCCTAAGCGGGCCTTGTCACGTTTCGCTTCCGTCGTTTTGGGAAGCGGGGCGTGACACTTTAGCTTGGGGGAGTTGCATTTCTTGCATGTTTCCTTTATTTGCTTCCATTTTTCACCTTTTTTCATGCATCAAAAATTTTTCTTTTCATTTTTGGCATCATTCCCATCATGCATTTTTCTTTCTCCATTTCATTCTCGCTCTTTCTAGAAATGAACCCTCAATGATATTTTGTCACCATGCTTCACTTTTCGCATTTGAGCACCTTTTTCCATCACGCTATTTCTTTGATTATTCAATGCTCATATATGTGTTTTTCCATCTTTTGGGTTTATTTGCTATATTTCGAGATTGTTGGTTGTGATTGTGTTTAAGGCATGCTTCTAGCTATATATCATATTTTAATATGCCCATCTATTTGAAGTTCCTAGATTTTCACGCATCATTTCCAAGAAACGTTTATTTTACCATCCTACCCTCGTGCTTCTAACACTTGCATGAAATAATATATGTGTACTCTTATCGCATGTGTTAGCTATCTTTCAACGGGAATAGGATAACCACACATTGTTGAGTATTGATTCCCCGGATTTGGTTTTGATGATGAGCAAACATAAATATCGTGAACTAACTCCTTGTGAGCGCAATTATGGAGATCGTCGCCAAATTTCTATGAACATCAAAAGCGACGTCTCGAGACTTCTCAAAGCGTGTGATCGTATGCTTGAAGCTTTGTTGAAGCTCAAGGACCATTATTGAAGTCAAGAGATTCGAATCTAAGCGATTTAAGATGGTTCGTCAAGTTTTATTTATAGTCTTCTAGCTTCGTTTCGTAGATTGTTAAGCCTTGAGTAGGTCTTACGTTTTAATCTTCATAACGCTCCTATCTTAGAGCTAGGATCTTATTAAAAGCCCATAGAAACTTTCCCGAAGCTTCGCGCTTCATTTCACGGCTTTTTTTGCATGTTAGTTGGTTCAAGAAGAAGAACCAACCGACTGATGGCAATCTAGT
>CM061141.1:141217056-141236010 GCA_030789695.1 Scilla litardierei
CTCTGCATAGCACAGCGCCTTATGGCGACTACTTTCTTGGCGAGGTACGAGCCTGGGACGATGTCTACGCCTGAGCTCTACATGCTCTACGCGATGACTCGCCCTAGAGTTCTGGATAGGGGTAGCGACGACCTGGTCCCTGCCGTTGAGATTGATATTGCTAGCTGGTTTTTAGACCGCATCATCATTTCGGTGGGTGCTCGCTCACCTATTTGCTACAGCGGTCTGATCACGCTTCTAGCCCTTATGACCGGTGTGTACCTCCATGACGACTTGCGTCAAGCCCCGGGCCCCACTACTCTCTCGATAGATGTTATGGCCCGGATGAAGATGCTTCGTCCCCACGGCCAGCGGCACTGGGTATGGTTGCACGGCCCCTTTAGTGCTGATTACATGGTTCTCCCGAGCCCCGCTCGGACACATATAGGACCGGCACACGGGGACTGGCTTCTGGCGATGGATCTCCTGATCCCCACCGCCTACGTGCTAGAGGCCGAGGGAGCTGAGCAGGCACCACCTGCACCCATCGACCCCGTGATCCCTCAGCCTGAGCCTGCACTGTCTGCACCTCCCGGCACCTCTGTCCACACTTCTGTCGGTGTCGGGAGTACTCTTGCTGAGTCGTCCACCACATCCACCACGTCCACCACCACTGCTGTGCCTATCTCGGTTGAGCCTATTTCATCACTTCTTCCCGAGCGTCCACCCACTATCCTTGAGAGCAGCGAGTCTTCCTTCGCTGCCGTTATGGAGACCCTATCCAGTTTGATCTCCGCTGGGGTGTCACCTTTTGGGACCTACACTTCCTCCCCAGTGGTCGACCCTTCTGTCTCCACCACAGCTGTCCTTTCCGAGAGTGTCATGACATCTGTTCCCACGTCTACGTCACAGACCTCTCTTGCTGCCTCATCGCCGATTTTGTCTTCCACCACTGCTGCTGCTGCCTCCTCGTTCCAGCATGCGTCCCAGCCTCACACTGATGCTGGACATCCACTAGTGAGCATAACACCTTTTTCGCACATATCTGCTGGCCCGATTATTTACATAGCCCGTGTCCGACAGCCCCATCCTTCACAGCCTAGACACGTGCGTCCCTCTGCACCACCTCCCCCCGACACTCTACTTCAGAGCATTCGTGCTCTTGAGGGGGCAGTGAGTGGACTCAGAGGCGACTTTAGGGCTCTGTCTACCACAATCTCTGCCGTGCAGTCTCGCGTCGAGCTACTTCCCAGTATTCAGGCTTACCTGACTCAGATTCTCGCGCGACTGCCACCACTGCCACCACCCACCCAGCAGCTTCCACACCCGCCACCCACCACCCCCACCCCCACCTCCACCACAGGACGGAGATGGTGTAGCACCACCAGCTTAGGCACACTCTTGATGCCATTGATATTTTTGTCGTTGTGCTGCCCATTCTCTGCTAGTCCTGGAGATATTATTAGTATTTTTTTGCCCCCCTCCTCCACACACTGTTTTGGTCCCTATCTTGCTCATATCATTCTATATCTTTTTGGGAGAGAGGGAGAGTATTTTTTGGTGACACATTACCTGCATCACTCTGATCTTTGCATACATCATTCATATCCACATCATATTTTCTATTTGTTTTTTTCTTTCTTTTTTATCATGCATGCATCCTCACCCACCCCACCCATTACACGTCTCCCGGTGTGCCACACTTTGCACAGTGAGGACACCGTGCACTTTAGCTTGGGGGAGTGAGTTCTCACACTTTTTGCTTTTATCACCTTTATTTTTAGTTTTTTCACGCTTTTTCCGCTTTTGCACCCATTTTTCATCACTTTTTCATTTTTTACCATGCTTCACGTTTTTCTTATTTTCTTTGTGTGCTGCATTGTAAATAGTTCTGTTTTCTTTTATCTTTATTTCTTTCATCTTTTGCTAGAGATGATTTTTCTGTGATGACGATGACATGGTGTTAGCTTTTCCCTATATGCATGTTAATTTTTGTCATGTCATAGCTTTTGTTTCTGATATCATATGCTATGTTCTGCTTTGCATTTAGAAATAGTAACACACTCTTTTTCCGTATGAAAATGGATGAAATTCTATTATTAACTGATGTCTGATGATTCATATGTATGCTATCGTAGAAAACACACCAAGCTTTACGCATTGATTGCTTATATCTGGGGTACTGCTTTCCTTTCTTATATCACTTCTTATTGCATGATTTGTACGCTTCACTTCAGGTTGATTGGATGTTTGCTAGCATTGATATATCTGGACTAGTTTGCTTTTTGAGATTAAGCTGAGTAGATTAAATTACCCTGCTGAAGTTGTCATGCACGTCCTATAGAGTGAACCGAGAGACACATTTATTTCTTTCTCCACATATCTTGAACATTATTCCTCTATTTTAAATTCATTGGTGAATCTCCCCTTAGCAATTCTATTATTGGCATTTCCCCCGTTATTATATCCCACGCTCCAAATTCCCCAAAACCAAAAAGAAAAAAAAATATATTTGTATATCCTTCTCTTTTGATTTGGGATCATTTGTGTATATATGTTATAAAAAAAGAGAAAAAATGAGAAAAAGAAAAGAAAAGAGAAATGAAGTTCATAACGATCCCATCTCATACTATTTCTCTCTTTCTTCTCTCTTTTTGTTTTTATTTTTACTTTTTTTTGAGCTTCAAAAGAAATGGGGAATGTAAATATTGTTTTGTTTATGCCACCACGGTTATGGATAAGCTTAGGGGAGGGGATCCAATGATGTGTGAGAGAGTGACTACATGACGGTGCATGACAACCTAGGCTAAGTAATATTTTATACTCGGTGAGATTGCTAAAAGTTTCACGAAATCCAGAAATCTGCGCTTAGCATTCATATCATGAAAACCACACTTTTCTTTTCTTACTACTCTATTGTGTGATATCTCTTATACTCCTTATAGAAAGCATTCAATTGAAAAGTGTGTGATCTACGATTTTGTATACCGCTTTAGATGCTTCAGACGATGTTAATTCTAGAATTATTCCATTTTTCATGCTATATGGATATTCTTGGGTTTTCTATTTCAAATACACCATTATACTATGATATCGAGATAAAAGTCTTTGACATGTGTTTTATATTCGATGCGTGCTATATGAGTAAGCAAAACCCACGTCCTGAGAAAAATGATCTAGCAACTTCCTTCTTCGTTTTCTATTTTGTTTTTCATTTCTCATTTTCCATTTTTCCATCGTTTCCATTATCTTTATCCACCGGGTTCGCTTTTTACTCATCTTCCTCGAGGACGAGTAAGAGGTAAGCTTGGGGGATTTTAATCACTCCATATTTTACACCTTTTTTCTGCTTGTTTGCATGCCATTTTGATCGCCCATATCACGTTTTTCACGATTATTCGACAATATTGCGATGCTTTTCATGATTTCTTGTTTTTGTCGTATTTCAAGAGATTTGGAGCGATTTGGAGTGATTCTGAGATGCACCCACTCCGGAGTGTTAACCATGACTCTTTCGGGGGTTATTCTGTAATGGAAGAGGAGTGGAAGAAGAAAGAACGTCGTAGGAGCGACGAGAAAGCGAAAAGATGAAGATTGGGCATTTTCAGCATGCCACTCGGCCGAGTGAAGGAGTCACTCGGCCGAGCATCGACAGACCGCTCGGCCGGCCAGATCGGACACGCAACAAATTGAGTATCAGCGGGTACTCGGCCGAGCATTGCGAGCCCACTCGGCTGAGCACGGAGACACCAATCGACCGAGTGGCATCAGAATGACGGCAGAAGAAAACACGAACTTACTGTAATCCGTCAGTCAGCCCCGAGTTCCGACTCGGCCGAGTGAAGAAATCCCATCGGCCGAGTGAAGAAAGTCACTCGGCCGAGTGACTCCCGAGGAGACGACCCCCAAAAGTCCAGACTTACTGGAATCCGTCAGGGTCCGTCACTCGGCCGAGTGACATTTGTCACTCGGTCGAGTGAGCCGCGCTGCCTGTAGCGTAAAGTGCGATTTTCAAGCTGCGCAGGGGCAATTTTGTCACAGTTTTTTTGGCGATTTTGGGGGGTATTTAACCCCAGTTTTTAACCTAGTTTAGGAGAGCTTTTTCATAGTTTTTGGAGCCTTTTTAGAATACTTTTTAGGAGATTAGATTTGGTTCTTTGGAGGGAGATAGAAGTGTTGATTTGTTGGATGCTATTGGAACTTCATTGGTTTGTCTATCTTTCTATCAAAAATCTCATTTTTATTGATATATTGTCTATTGCAATGATTTCTATTGATATTTCTATTGAATTTCTAATGATTTGCATTATGAATAGTGAGTAGTTTTATCGTCTTAGGGCGTAGGGATGAACCCTACGAACCCTATTTCTAATTTGTGATGAATTGGTGAAATCCTTGCTAGAATTGATTAGGGTTAGTTTGGGATTGATTTAATACGAATAGCTAGGGATTCATACCGATTGGGATTTGCAAGAGATTGGATCCCAACTCGATAGGAAGCCCTAGAAATTCGAATTGGGTTACAATTGGGTTTCTCTGGAATCGGTTTGCAAGAGATTGGACCGAAACTAGGGTTTTCGATTGCAATTTATGCCAATACCCGTTTGCAAGAGATTGGACGGGTAGGAACTATCCCGACCTAGGTCGTAGCTCGAGTTTGCACGAGAGTGGGCTCAAGATACGATTGAACGATGATGTTGTTCTTCACGCTAGCTTGCCTAGGTTAGGGTTTGCAAGAGAATGGATCCTACCCTAGGTTTGCTATAGGCCAGCAATTGCGCGAGAGCGTGAGCTTGGTTCTACATTTAGTTGCAACTAGTTCACCTGAATTTCAAGTATAGCAATTGTGAAACCTACGAATCACAATGACGAGATACGGTTTGTAGCGGGGATTCCCTATCCCTAGGCGTTTTTATTAATTTGATATTTTCTTTATACAATTGAACGACTGTGACCGCTTTATTGCGAATATTTCTCTACTGTTCTTATAGCCAGGTGAATTGGAGAAGACACCGTCATTTGCCCTCCTCGTGTTCGATACCCGCTCGCTGCTACACCGTGCGCTTGCGGTAAGACTAGCGAGTCTCGTCCCGGGTGTGTATCCAGGGCACGATCAGTGATCCAGAAGCGGGCTACATGTGTTGGTCAAAAGCCAATGCCCGACTTGTTGAGGCTAGGCACCTGCGTTGCAGGCACAAACCTAAGCCAAATATATTTCCTGGCTCGTGATCCAGAAGTGGGCTATATGTGTTGGTCAAAAGCCAATGCCTGATTACACGTAGAGGGGTAGGGTTAAGAGACCACTCAGCGTAGAAGTGTGCCTGTACAGCCACTTCAGCTGTAAGACGTAAACTCTGAGCACGACGTGCTTACTTGACTTGTAAAATCCATGTGAATGTTTTAGTAGCTTTGCTACCCATGCCATGATGTACGTGTTGCCTTGTTAAACTTGCTGCTATGTCATACTTGTCACATCTATTTAATTGTTTCATCCATACTTAAAATGCCATGACATCGCACATTTTTAGAACTACTAGGTTGTTTACTTTCCTTTTTAGTTTCCTTGCACAAGTCCCTTGAAGACTTGCTGACATGCGCCCTTGTCTCTTTTGGGTGTCGCATGTTAGTTGCTGAGCTAGAGTCTGTTGCTGAGGACGAGATGTTGGCTGACTTTGAGCCTGGGTCCACCGTTGGCATGGAGTACAAGGATACCGGCATCCAGTCGTAGAGACTTCTTTTGGTGTTACTTCCTGCTTAGTCTGTTGTTAGGTTGTCGGTGCGTATCACTTTTCTTTCTGTACGTTGATTATTTCTGTTGGCCATGGTTCGGCCTTTTAGACTTTTCTTTTAGCCTGGTGGCTTTTCTGTGATGTTGAGATTTTATTTGTGGACATTCTGAGATTGGAATAATATATCTGTCTCTTTTCTTTTATTATTATCTTTGTTCTGTGTCGCATTTGCAAGGACCTATACTTGGTTAATCCAGACGCTTTACAGACTGGAGCCTCACAGCTCTAAGTTTGAGCGGACTTCTCACGCCTCGCCTCCATTTTAGGGAAGCGGGTCGTGACACACGGGCTAGAGCACTCATGACACTAGGCATTCGACTTGACCCAGGGTGAGACATTACCCCAAGAGGTGGTACCTAGTGCCCCATGGACCCGATATTCCGATCGATGATCAGGATAATGGGCTAGGTCTACCCGGTTTCGGACGGTGGACATTCCCATGTCCATTAACACCGACCACAACCGGGAGCATTAAGGCCACAATGATAACTCCCAACATTTCATCCAAGCCGTTCCCACGTGCGAGGACTCGATGTCAATGCTAAGGGCGTGAGCTGTAACTAGGGGATCAAACGCCAATTTTATTTTCCCTTGGCCCGATGGTCAGAGGTGGTCTTTCTCCCGCCAATGACAATAAAATGCTCCCGCGTAACCCTAATGGCCAAATAAGTCGAATGTGTTTTCTATCAATACATCAAAGCGGATCTTGACTGGACAAGACACCGGACTCCAATCCCCAACACATCTAGTGTGTTGCCGTACCAATTGGACGCAGATTGCTAGAAAGCCCCATTAACACATTCCATCGAACACATATCATGCAATCAAGTCAAATGTAAATCCCAAGCATCAATCCTACTCTAACCCATATTAGGGTTCATCAAGAACTACTTAATGATGAAGAACATGATAGCAAGCAATAAATCCAGACAAACATTCATCATCAAGCAAAATGAAAATAACACAAAACAATTGAAATGAGAGAAAAGATACTTCTCTTGCAATTGAATCACAAATCCTTTATAAGAATTATTGGAAGATAAAGCCCTAATCTAACCTAACCTAAGCTCTCATGAAAGGGGCTGAAAACACATGGAAAAATAGGGGAGAAGAAGCTCCAAGTCGCACCCACACTTATATTTATAAGCCCCATCAAAACCCTAACAGTTCGGGTCCAAAAACCCAATAAAACTGCTAAAACAGGGCCACCTGATCGGTTGAAGTGTCAACCGATCGGGTGAAAGAAAACAGAGATGCACAGCTTCTGAAATTGACCTGAACCGATCGGTTGGACTCCCAACCGATCGGTTGAAGTTCAATTCCAGACAGCTCCTAATTTCAGCACCCAGCAGCGCTCAGAAAATTCCAGAAAAATGTAGAAAAATCGGATTAGGGCATGCGACCTATCGTTGGAAAGCTAACAATGATGCCGATGCTAGAAAAATAAGATATCACCCAAAATCCCACTGGAATGATAGAAGATCTTCAATTAATGAGCAACAGCACACTAAAGGGGAAGAAAAGGCCACCCGATCAGTTGAAGTGTCAACCGATCGGGTGGGTTCTTCCCCAAGATGACTAGGGGAGATGACCCGATCGGTTGGGAAGTCAACCGATCGGGTGGCTTTGGCACACAAAACAGAGAGCACTGACGGGTTCACCCGATCGCTGAACCGATCGGGTGAGCTGTTCTTCACTTTAGCTTCTGTCCGGGTCGGATATATGTGCATGACCCGATCGGGTGAGTCTGTCCACCCGATCGGTTGAAGCCCCAGAACAATGAATCCTCATCTTTGGCCATCGGATCTTTGCCATTTAAATGCGCCTTGGTCCTGACATGCAAGGTTGACTCCAGAAGACACCGAAATACCGATATTTACCTGAAATACAAGCAATACACCCAATAGTCAATATGAACCAAAATGTGATATATACAAAATGAAATGAGATGAAATGCATATGAAAACACGATAAAGAGTGTGTGCAAAAGGTGAAATATGAACACGCGTCAAGCCCCCAAGCTAAAGTCTTCCTCGTCCCGAGGAAGACGAGTTGGAATGAAGTTCGGGTGCGAGAGCAAGAAAGGAAAGCGAAGAATCCTAGACCACCCTCTCCAAACCACAAATGTAATCACCAACTCAATGAAGCACAAGGGTAAAGCATATCACAATCTAAATCAAGAATTCAATCTCATAATATAGCATCATGGGTTCATATCAATAGAGCTCAAAAGAGATAGAGGCGTGACATTGGCAAAGGCATATCTATCATAGCATGTTATAGTAAATAATATGCTCAAATATGAGGAAGCTCAAAATTCATATCAATTCCACCAAACGGTGAATACGAGATACTCATACATGCATGAAGAAGTAAGAAAGAATAGATATGAATCATGGGAATAACTATCGATCTCTAGGATGTAAGAAATCACCACACACACTTGTCGTTTTTGATTTTTGAAACACTTTCTGTCCTTGCTTGTATTTTCAAAAAGAGATGGAGAAGATGTGGAAAGATCACTTTGTACAAACTTTCGCCTTCCCTATATACAATGGTGCTCTCAAATATAGGAAATGTGGAGAGCGAAGGAAAAGGGGAGAATGTGTCATATACACATATTTTTGGTTTTTGGTTTGTTTTTGTTGTTTTTGATTTTTATTTTTTTGTCTTGCAAACTTGCGGAATCACAGTGGAATGCAAGGGCGGCCTACACATCCCAAGCCAGATGGCTTTAGGGCGTCGGGTTACGAAGAACCCCGAAGGACCATTATACAAAAATATGTACAAAAGTGTGCACTCCCCCAAATGGGAGAACGATGCACGACGAGGGGAAATGTACAAAGTAAAACAAAAGAGAATTTTTGAGAAATCCAAGCATGGCAAGAAAATCCTCCATGAATTAAAGCACGGAACAAATGTGTGTAATGCCCTACGAAGCTACTGCACAAGTACTAGAGGGTGGGTGAATAGTACTTTAAAATAATTAAGAAGATAATTCCTAATTACCTTGCAAACTCAACCAACAATGCGGAAAAGTAAATATAGACAACAAAGAAATGCAATCGCAAACAGACAATATAACGGGTTCGGATCCACCCAAGTCTCCCCGACTTGTTCCCGGTGATCCTACGTCCCAAACACCCGGATCCCCTCCGGATACTTGAGTTAGAAACCTCTAACTCAAATTTGCATTATGAAATACTTGTAGAAAACCTCTACAAGATCAAATCATACACAAATGAAAATGTGACTCCCACAAACCGGGATCACAACCAATCTCTCACAACCGAGAGAAAAACACTTGCAATATCAAATATAATGAAATATGAAATGCTTACCACAAAACCCTATGCCTTGAGTAAAACTTACGATTTAGGGCAAGAAGGATTTTGGGGAAGATGAAGGCACCAAACCCTAGCTCCAAGATGTAGATCGGCTATGGAGGCCTTGGAAGATGTTGGTGACCTTGGATCAAGCTCTTGGCTTGGAAGGCTCACAATCAATGAATCTCTCATTTGAAATAAGAGTGAGGGAGAGATTCTTGAATGAAATGAATGAGCTTTGAATGAGAATTAATGCTTCTCTTTGATTCTCTAAACTCCAAAGACCTAATTTGGAGCGGACCACTCGTATGTGGTCGTGGTGTCCTCGTCCTCATGCACATCCTCCTCGCCGGTATGCATAAGCTTTATAGTCTCCTCGGCGTCAGTGGAAGAATGAGGTGGCTGCGGAAGCTCTAATAGAGGAGTGCAGTGCTCGGGATCCTCATGAATGGCCATGTCCCCGTCTCGATGCATGACCTCCTCGTCGATAAGCTCTGGCTCCGCGTGTAAGGCCTCCTCAAAAACTATCAATGCGGGCTCTCTCTGGAATGGCGATGCCGGCTGCTCATGTGTGTAAACTTGTGGGGACGTATAAAGTGGGGAGAATGCCAGCAAGCAATCAAAAAAAGTAGTCTACTCCACAAAAAATCAAAACTGACACGGACATCTCCCCCAATTGTTCCTGCAGTCGAAACACGTTTCATAACAAAATCTGAAAAGCGTAGCTCAAACACATCGCCTACCGTGACGCTAGCCAAACCCGTGAACCTTACTAACTCCAAGAGGCCCTCCAATAAGTTCTAAAATGTGTCCTCCTATGGCGACGCATATGATTCAATTTCTGCTTCCCCCACTGCCTCTTCGCCCATCCACCCTTCATAATGTAATAACTGTATTGTAGGATGCAGGATCGACGATGGCACATGGTGGCTCTGGTAATATGATGGGCAATCATTCTTGCCCATAAGATGAACAAGCAGAACTGATATACTTGGAAATCATTGCAGCCATAGGCATGAGCGCATTGGTTTCAAGGTCACTTTTCACCGATTCCAATAGAAAATCACCCCTTTCAATTCTGGCTTGCATTTCAATCTAATGTTCAAGCATCTCTTCAATCGTCTGAGCACCCTCATCAAAATAGTATTCTCCCATCTGAGCATCGAAATTAGGTCTTCACATGGTAATATCAAAGATACATGGACAACAAAAATAAGAAAACTAGAGAGGAGCGTCAATAGTACAAGAGAATAACAAAAAGATAATAAAATGGTGGGGGAAAAAATTTCCTGGTTTTTTTGTGCGTAGTCTAACAAACCCAAGCTAAGCTAATATCAAACCGAATGCCTCCCCGGCAACGGTGCCAAAAACTTGACCGGTGCCCCGTTTACGGTTTGGTCGCGGTGTCGTTTTACCGCAAGTGCACGGTTAGTGTATGATGCAGGTTTATCGAACACATGGAGGTGGATGGCTTGAATGGCTACTAGCCTCGCCTAAGTTATGTGAGAGCTACGCGGATAATAAGGGTGAGTAGTGTAGAAATAAAAGAAAGAAATGAAAAAGACAAGAAATGAATCCCCGCTAACACGGGCTAGAGCACTCATGACACTAGGCATTCGACTTGACCCAGGGTGAGACATTGCCCCAAGAGGTGGTACCTAGTGCCCCATGGACCCGATATTTCGGTCGATGCCCAGGATGATGCGCTAGGTCTACCCGGTTTCGGACGGTGGGCATTCCCATGTCCATTAACACCGACCGCAATCGGGAGCATTAAGGCCACAATGATAACTCCCAACATTTCATCCAAGCCGTTTCCACGCACGAGGACTCGATGTCAATGCTAGGGGCGTGAGCTGTGGCTAGGGGATCAAACGCCAATTTTATTTCCCCTTGGCCCGAAGGTCAGAGGCGGTCTTTCTCCAGCCAATGACAATAAAACGCTCCCGCGTAACCCTAATGGCCAAATAGGTCGAATGTGATTTCTAGCAGTACATCAAAGCTGATCTTGACTGGACAAGACACCGGACTCCAATCCCCAACACATCTAGTGTTTTGCCGTACGAATTGGACTCAGATTGCTAGAAATCCCCTTTGACACATTCCATCGAACACATACCATGCAATCAAGTCAAATGTAAATCCACAGCATCAATCCTACTCTAACCCATATTAGGGTTCATCAAGAACTACTCAATGATGAAGAACATGATAGCAAGAAATAAATCCAGACAAACATTCATCATCAAGCAAAATGAAAATAGCACAAAACAATTGAAATGAGAGAAAAGATACTTCTCTTGCAATTGAATCACAAATCCTTTACAAGAATTATTGGAAGATAAAGCCCTAATCTAACCTAACCTAAGCTCCCATGAAAGGGGCTGAAAACACCTG
The DNA here is from genome assembly GCA_030789695.1 of Scilla litardierei. Lineage (NCBI taxonomy): Eukaryota > Viridiplantae > Streptophyta > Magnoliopsida > Asparagales > Asparagaceae > Scilla > Scilla litardierei. The sequence goes on from CM061141.1 coordinate 141,228,548, forward strand.
GAAAACAGGGGAGAAGAAGCTCCAAGTCGTGCCCACACTTATATTTATAAGCCCCATCAAAACCCTAACGGTTCGAGTCCAAAAACCCAATAAAACTGCTAAAACAGGGCCACCTGATCGGTTGAAGTGTCAACCGATCGGGTGGAAGCAAACAGAGATGCACAGCTTCTGAAATTGACCTGAACCGATCGGTTGGACTCCCAACCGATCGGTTGAAGTTCAATTCCAGACAGCTCCTAATTTCAGCACCCAGCTGCGCTCAGAAAATTCCAGAAAAATGTAGAAAAATCGGATTTGGGTATGCGACCTATCGTTGGAAAGCTAACGACGATGCCGATGCTAGAAAAATAAGATATCACCCAAAATCCCACTTGAATGATTGAAGATCTTCAATTAATGAGCAACATCACACGAAAGGGGAAGAAAAGGCCACCCGATCGGTTGAAGTGTCAACCGATCGGGTGGGTTCTTCCCCAAGATGACTAGGGGAGATGACCCGATCGGTTGGGAAGTCAACCGATCGGGTGGCTTTGGCACACAAAACAGAGAGCACTGACGGGTTCACCCGATCGCTGAACCGATCGGGTGAGCTGTTCTTCACTTTAGCTTCTGTCCGGGTCGGATATATGTGCATGACCCAATCGGGTGAGTCTGTCCACCCGATCGGTTGAAGCCCCAGAACAACGAATCCTCATCTTTGGCCATCGGATCTTTGCCATTTAAATGCGCCTTGGTCCCGACATGCAAGGTTGACTCCAGAAGACACCGAAATGCCGATATTTACCTGAAATACAAGCAATACACCCAATAGTCAATATGAACCAAAATGTGATATATACAACATGAAATGAGATGAAATGCATATGAAAACACGATAAAGAACGTGTGCAAAAGGTGAAATATGAACACGCGTCAAGCCCCCAAGCTAAAGTCTTCCTCGTCCCGAGGAAGACGAGTTGGAATGAAGTTCGGGTGCGAGAGCAAGAAAGGAAAGCGAAGAATCCTAGATCACCCTCTCCAAACCACAAATGTAATCACCAACTCAATGAAGCACAAGGGTAAAGCATATCACAATCTAAATCAAGAATTCAATCTCATAATATAACATCATGGGTTCATATCAATAGAGCTCAAAAGAGATAGAGGCGTGACATTGGCAAAGGCATAGCTATCATAACATGTTATAGTAAATAATATGCTCAAATATGAGGAAGCTCAAAATTCATATCAATTCCACCAAACGGTGAATACGAGATACTCATACATGCATGAAGAAGTAAGAAAGAATAGATATGAATCATGGGAATAACTATCGATCTCTAGGATGTAAGAAATCACCACACACACTTGTCATTTTTGATTTTTGAAACACTTTCTGTCCTTGCTTGTATTTTCAAAAAGAGATGGAGAAGATGTGGAAAGATCACTTTGTACAAACTTTAGCCTTCCCTATATACAATGGTGCTCTCAAATATAGGAAATGTGGAGAGCGAAGGAAAAGGGGAGAATGTGTCATATACACATATTTTTGGTTTTTGGTTTGTTTTTGTTGTTTTTGATTTTTATTTTTTTGTCTTGCAAACTTGCGGAATCACAGTGGAATGCAAGGGCGGCCTACACATCCCAAGCCAGATGGCTTTAGGGCGTCGGGTTACGAAGAACACCGAAGGACCATTATACAAAAATATGTACAAAAGTGTGCACTCCCCCAAATGGGAGAACGATGCACGACGAGGGGGAATGTACAAAGTAAAACAAAAGAGAATTTTTGAGAAATCCAAGCATGGCAAGAAAATCCTCCATGAATTAAAGCACGGAACAAATGTGTGTAATGCCTTACGAAGCTACTGCACAAGTACTAGAGGGTGGGTGAATAGTACTTTAAAATAATTAAGAAGATAATTCCTAATTACCTTGCAAACTCAACCAACAATGCGGAAAAGTAAATATAGACAACAAAGAAATGCAATCGCAAACAGACAATATAACGGGTTCGGATCCACCCAAGTCTCCCCGACTTGTTCCCGGTGATCCTACGTCCCAAACACCCGGATCCCCTCCGGATACTTGAGTTAGAAACCTCTAACTCAAATTTGCATTATGAAATACTTGTAGAAAACCTCTACAAGATCAAATCATACACAAATGAAAATGTGACTCCCACAAACCGGGATCACAACCAATCTCTCACAACCGAGAGAAAAACACTTGCAATATCAAATATAATGAAATATGAAATGCTTACCACAAAACCCTATGCCTTGAGTAAAACTTACGATTTAGGGCAAGAAGGATTTTGGGGAAGATGAAGGCACCAAACCCTAGCTCCAAGATGTAGATCGGCTATGGAGGCCTAGGAAGATGTTGGTGACCTTGGATCAAGCTCTTGGCTTGGAAGGCTCACAATCAATGAATCTCTCATTTGAAATAAGAGTGAGGGAGAGATTCTTGAATGAAATGAATGAGCTTTGAATGAGAATTAATGCTTCTCTTTGATTCTCTACACTTCAATAAATATCAGCCTTGAATTCTCTGAATGCAACCCTTCAAGTATATATAGGATAGAGGAAAGAGAGAGCAAAATTCGTGGCATTTAATGCTCCAACGGCTCTATTCTGAAGCAGACTAGTCGGTCAAAGAAGGATCACTGACCGACTAGTTCATCAACTAGTCGGTCGGTGAATCAACATGAACCGACTAACTGAAGAACAGCCAAAAAGTGAAGTTCAGAATATAGAGAACTAGTCGGTCCAAGAAGACTTGCTAACCGACTAGTTTCACAACTAGTCGGTCGGTGAGTGTTCTTTTACCAACTAAGAGTCAAAATAGTATAGGCTGAAATCAAGTTGAACTAGTCGGTCTGAGAACAAAATCCAACCGACTAGTTTCTCAACTAGTCGATCGACAAACGTTCTTAGACCGACTAACGATAAACAGTAGCTCAGGCTGAAAAACTGAACACAGAACTAGTCGGTTTAAGAAGGATTCCTAACCGACTAGTTTCACAACTAGTCGATCAGTGAATCTTCTTTGATTGACTAACTGTAAACAGTGAATGAGCTGAAATTAGTCAAGGCATTCTAGTCGGTTCAAGAAGCATTGCCGACCGACTAGATTGCCATCTAGTCGGTTGGTTCTTCTTCTTGAACCAACTAACATGCACAAAAGCCGTGAAATGAAGCGCGAAGCTTCGGGAAAGTTTCTATGGGCTTTTAATAAGATCCTAGCTCTAAGATAGGAGCGTTATAAAGATTAAAACGTAAGACCTACTCAAGGCTTAACAATCTACGAAACGAAGCTAGAAGACTATAAATAAAACTTGACGAACCATCTTCAATCGCTTCGATTCGAATCTCTTGACTTCAATAATAGTCATTGAGCTTCAACGAAGCTTCAAGCATACGATCACGTGCTTTGAGAAGTCTCGAGACGTCGCTTTTGATGTTCATAGAAATTTGGCGATGATCTCTATAACTGCGCTCACAAGGAGTTAGTTCACGATATTTATGTTTGCTCATCATCAAAACCAAATCCGGGGAATCAATACTCAACATTCTCCCCCTTTTTGGTGATGACAAACCAACATAAATAATAATCAATAATAATAATTCAAATGAATTTTACTTACTCCCCCTGCATTGATGACACGTTAGTTCCGCAAGCAATAATGATCATACGCATCAAGCAGACGAGGAAAGTATAAAATGTGAACTCAAATATCGAAATTTAGGATCTAAATCCATTTTTATATCTTGACTCCCCCTGAATCTAACATATCAAATTAGATTCACGGTAAAATGCTTTGAATTATCATTAAGCACATCTCATTATTAATTCTCTCCCCCTTTGGCATTAGCAAAAAGAGCAGGAGGAGATCAACGACAACAACAATGGCTAAAAAATAAAAGCATGAGAGTGTAAGAATATGACCATGGTCCAAATGAAACCAATGAAAATACCAAATATAAAATACCGAAGAAAATCAAGGCCTGCCAACGAGACCATAGTCGAAAATCAAAAAATGAAATCATCAAAACTCAAAGCAATTGAGTTATGGAATATACTCTCCAATATCAACATTCTTGATGAATTAAGTGCATGGAAAACAATTCTATGTTTTCATAGAAGTAATTTCTATTAAATCAAGAAAGTCGTCGAGCGACGAAGTCAACATCAGAGACAAAAAGAATATAATGTGCACACGGAAGTAAAAGTCAACATCGATGTATATATATATATATAACAAAATGGATACATCGGGCAACATACATATAAACGATCCTCAGATCGGGGCACACCATACAACATATGTCACACCGAACATCAAAATGAGCATACATCACAAGTGTATCATCAAGACATGTATACATCAAAATATATCATGAAAATATCCAAAATACATCAAAAATCATAACCACCCAGACTATCCTAACCCACACTCTCATTACAAGGTATATCATCCAAAGTGCATAGGGAGAGTCCTCCAAGCAAGCTCAGGAGGTGGAGGCAGGGTCAGCAGCAGCAGCAGGCTCTGCAGACGGGGTGGTGGTCACTGGGTCAGCAGGAGTGTCCACAGATGGAATAGTCGCAACAGGAGTGGCCTCGGGAGCACCAGACGAAGTATCCACCGGAGGAATGGTGGCAACAGGTGTGCTCTAGGGGGCACCAGTAGACGTAGCAGCAGCAACAGACGTACCCTCTGGGGCACGAGCAGCAGATCCAACAAGCTCCTGGAGCTCATCCTCATCCAACTCCTCATCGTCAGAAACAGACGGAGGAACCTCAATGCCCAAGTAAGAGCAGATGCGAGTGAGCATCTCCTCGGAACGAGCACAACGAGACTCCACACGTCTCAATGAACGTGAAAGCTCAGCGAGAGTAGGAGAAGGAGAAGGAGCAGAAGCAGAAGCAGAAGATGAAGGGGTCATCTTCTGAACGTGACGAAGCGCCGCAAGAGACGTATTGACGGCCGTTGCATTCAGAGGAGGACCAAGGGGACGCTCGTCATTAGGAGGGAGAGGGACCTTGAAGTGACAGAAGACGAGTGTCAAAAGGCAAGGGTAGGGGATGTGAGCAGATTTTGTAATTTCCTAATACACTCGAAGGAATCCATCTTATCAAGAATAATCCTAGCCCAATTGATCTCGCTCCCCATGAAGAGAGCGTAGATCAGCTTAAGAAATGGCTGTGAAGGCAAGCTCGATGAGCCGTACTTCGGAAGGAGACACGACTTTAGGATAAGATTCAAGACCCAAGTGTTGGGCTTGAAAGATTTGGATGGGATGCCAATCATGGCTGGAGGGATGACATGGAAGATCTCGGAGAGCATGACCTGGTCAAGAGCAGAAATGTCATCGACAGAGATATCGGCAGGGAGGAGGCCAGAAGAGGAGACACCTATCAAATCCCCTAAGATTTATGCCGTGAGGACAATCGGTGTCCCCAAGACAGTCGTCTCAATGGAATGGGTCTCGTCATACTGACCCCGAACACGGTTCGCATAGAAAAGCTTGACTAGACGGGGGTACGGGTGTGGATTCGCCTTAGGGTCATGGCGAAGATAATCAAGGAGACCACTATACGAAAGAAGATCGGCTAGGTGAGGGAAGTCAGAGAACTGAACGAAGTGCTCTATACGGTTGTAAGTCGCGAGACACATAGGGTCATCGCGACACAACGATATATCTACACCGCCAACTGGCATGGGAGCCTTCCCCTTAGGCTGACGAGTGCTAGAACGGGGTGGAGGAGTAGGATCCCTAGCGGTAGGCTCGGTCTCCGGAATATACTCGGTGTCGGAATCCGAAGCACCGGGAGGAGTGGGAGCATGGAATGAAGCTGGAGACACGGTCTGCTTCCTAGGCTTGGGCTGAGATCTAGGCTTAGCGATCGCCGTCGTCTTCTTCTTAAAAGGAGGCGAAGAAGACGATGGATGGGTCGTTTTGGATCGGCGTTTAGGTTGCGGGGGGTCCGTAGGGGGCGACTCAACGGTCATGGGTGACGGACTAGATGGACGGATGGGTATTTGTGTCTTCACCATAATCGTGACGAGACAACGCAATCAACGCACGAAATCGAAAAACAAGTAAACCCTATTACAAACCCTAGGTCGAACTGAACTAGAATTTGACCTAGAACGAAGCCCTAGGAGCAGAAATGAAACCCTAAAGTAGATATGAGAGTGATACCTAGGTGGTTGATCGGCTAGGGATCGACGGCAAGCGGTGGGGATGGCCGGAAAATAATCGGAATCGACAGAGGAAGAAGGGAGACGAACGGGTTTTGGCTGAGAAAGATTTTTCACACCGATTAGAAATGATTCTAATCGGTGCGGGGGTGACTTAATCGATTGGAATGCCAAAAGACGCAATAGCCCCCGATGCACTTAGTCGGTCATAGTTCAAGCGCTGACTGACTAGATGACGATCTAGTCGGTCGGCCAATGAGCTTGAACCGACTAAGTGCAAACAGTAACTGAAGCCAAATTTAGGGCATGAGTTAGTCGGTCTGAGTTCATTCACTGACCGACTAGAACGCAATCTAGTCGGTCGGTCAATGAACATGAACCGACTAAAAGAGTCCAAAAATTTTAGAATTTGAAATTTTGAGTTCTCTCCTAATCGCACTTGGACGAAACATCGAAATACTCTCATATATCATTATACTATCCCATTAAATATCGAAAATCTTAAATTTGACGTTCATGAATGAATCGAGCATAAATTCCGAAAATTCAACCAAAAATCCAGAAAATCTCAATAATTCTAGCATGAGCAAATATAAATGAAATTTAAATATCATAAAAGATTATTGAACATATGAATCCTAAATCTCGGATTCACCCATAATCCCCAATTCTCGACGTAACCGCACAAAGGAGTCTTCCTTGAGTGGTTTCGTGGAAATATCGGCCATTTTTTCTGGGTTTCAACGTACACTAATATGATGTCCTTTTTAGCAACATGATCATCTAAGAAATGGTGACAGACATCTATGTGTTTAGAACGGGAATGGTGTACCGGATTCTTAGAGAGACATATTGCACTTTGGTTGTCCACTATGATAGGGCAAGTATCATAGTTTATACCAAAGTCTTTAAGAGTGTGTCTCATCCAAAGAACCTGAGCACACGCAGCACCGGCGGTAATATATTCCGCCTCGGTGGTTGAAAGTGATACGGAATTCTGCTTCTTGAAAAACCAAGAGACAAGAGAATTTCCTATAAAATGGCAAGTGCCACTAGTACTTTTCCTGTCGGATTTGCATCCCGCATAATCTGCGTCACTATATGAGATTAACTCATATGTGCTAGACTTTGGATAAAGTAATCCAAAGTCGAGTGTGTAACTTAAATAACGAAAAATACGTTTTACCGCTAATAAGTGAGATTCCTTAGGTTGAGACTGATAACGAGCACATACACATACAGCAAACATAATATCGGGCCGACTTGCGGTAAGATA